>JADZMA010000660.1:0-31309 GCA_020796225.1 Arion vulgaris | reverse complement strand
GACAACCCAACAACACCTTCCGGTATACCCCAAGAAATAAGATCCCCCTTCAAAAAATCTCGCCCATACAAACAAAAGGGTTTAAAGTAGGCAAAGGTCACACATGCCCTATAAAAGAAGGAGTTTTTGCATTAGGTTTGAATTATATTAGAATAGCGGATAGCGAAGGTATGTTTAAAGGGTTAAAAAGAAATGAAAAAAACTTGAAGGGTTAAAAAAGAAATTAATGAAGCGTACAAAGTTTGGCAGTTAAACCCTTTTGCGTAAAGGGGGGAAAGGGGGCCATAAATGGCCATACATGTTAAAAACCCCATGAAAAGCAAGCAACTGGTCCCATTTTATCCCCAGGAAACCCCCATGTTGCAAAAAGTTTTAAAAAAAGTTAAAAAGGAACTATTTCAAAAACAAGGGGAAGCAAAGGGGATTACTCCATTAAAAAACTAACATGTAGATACCTGGGGATCAGTAGCTGTTTGGGAAAACCCCCTTTTTATATCCCCCCAAAATTCAAAAACCCACAACCGTGGGCCACGCTTCGCTTGCCCCCTGCCCTACGGAACACATCTCCAATTTTTTGATAGCATTTTTAATCCCATAGTCACCACACTGCTTTTTAAAGGGAAACAAACCACGCTTTTGTCTTTTTTCCATTGAGTTCCCCCGAGAAACCCCCGCCCTTCCTCCGATGTGCTCATGTACACTTCTATACCTCTCCTGAGGGCCCTTTAAGCTCTCCAGCTTTTCAATAGGAGAACTAATCCACTTTTTCACCTCGCCTTTCCCCTTTGGAACAGTTTCCCCTTTTAACTCCTTTCAGTTTAATGACCAATTTTTTGAGCAGATCAGGGGGGTTGCCATGGTACAAAAAGGGGGCCCCCCAGTTTGTTTTTTTCATGGGTTATCTTGAACAAGATGGACTACTTTGAGGGCCCCCCTTCCGCTGTCTATCACAGAACATTGATGACTGATTGGCATCACTGATATGCCTGAAGGATTTGTCACGCCTTTAAATTTTAATTTTTTCAACCCCTTTCTATTGCTTTATTTTACATTCCATACTTGTGCAACTTTCGACATTACTATACCACGCCTATCCGTTTATCTCAATCAGTATTTTAAAAGTACTGATGCACATAGTTTTCCTATACTTTTTCCCCACCCCCGGGCATGTCGTGATCTTGCCATTTCGAGCCTACCCCTTTCCCGCCTTTTGTAGTGAGGACGATGTTTTTTTGAGAGATTTGCGGATGTTTGTTTTTTTCGGGGGCCCATCCCCGGAGGGGGTGCTTGTCTCGCATGCATCGAGTTCAGAAAATCCCCGCCAGCGGGCCCCCTTACCAGTCGATAGCACACTAACTCTGACAGAGTAAAACTTATTTTAACTTACCACCCCATATTTCCCCTTGGGAAAATGTTTTTTCCTATCTGTTTTCCCCTTTAGATCAGACCAACCCCCGTCTGTTTTCTAACTACCCTTTGGGTGTCTTACAGAGGGGACAGAAGTCTTAAAGATATGTTGGTACACAGTCCCTTTTAAGCCCAAATTTCCCAGACTCTTTTTGGGCACTGTCCAGTGTGGTCGTCCGTTGAACACTTTGGGTTTAGGGAAACAGACGCGACGATTTTTTTCCTTTAGACGTTTATTGACATGGGTTCACAGGGCCCCGTAATCTTATCTATCCCATTATCTGTAAGGGTGTAACAAGGCTTTACCGGACAGGAAGAGGTGGGCCCGATTCCCAACACACGCATACGCCAATGCTCTGTGACCCCAGCCACCCATTTCAATGACACTGGCCATTTAGGTGTCAATGTCCAGGTACAGCCATCCATCATGTTCCTCGGATGACCCAGTCATTTGTCGGAGAATGGGTTGATTTCTTTGTATGGTACCTGGACAGCGGCCAACGATTACATTTTTTATGTTTAGTACTTTCTTCCCATGTTTTGAAACATATGGGTATATGTTGATGTATTCTTTTATTTTCCTTCTTATGCTTTTTAGAAATTTCTTTCCCCCTGCTTTGTAATCTATATGGGATATGTTGCATGTTTTCGTATATATTTACTAGATGTTTCATTGTTTTTTTTTCCTTTTTTTTCATTTTTTATGTGTGTTTTTTTTTTTACATTTATTTCGTTATTCGTTTTTATTCCAGATTTTCCTTAGATACGTTGTATTTGGTCGTCCATTTGTGTTTCATTTTAATTTGTCACCCTGTTTGTTCGCTTGTTGATAAAGGTTGTTCCAAACGTTGTGATTTTGTCATTTTTTTTGAATTTGAAAAACTACAGTACTTTGAAATTTAGTGTTTTGAATCAAATATTTTACGAGTTCCATATATATATACTAATATTTAGACATTTCTTAACCTTCGCTGAAAGGTAAGTGTTAGTAGTTATATGTGGTTGAAATTTTCCCTGCCCTATTGTTTTCAAAATAAAGCTGTACAGTGTTGATTTTTCTATTACATCCCTTTCCCCTTTACAGTACGATTGAATTTTCCCACTATATTTTTATTTTTTAGTCTCTTCAAATATTCGTTTACTTACTATTTTTATGGTTACTTTAAAGAAAACCCCTTTGTTCTCACGAAATTTTTTTTTTAATGTCAGCATTTTGGGGTTATTCCGGTTTTATTAACTTTCCCCCATCTGCGGGACCATTACCCCCTAGGGGAGCATGTTACAACAGTTGGAAGTTAAGTGTGCTCAAAGCGTATCCCGGATTGTGCAATCATAACACTTCTGTCTGACTTGACTCCTCCCAGCCCCAATTTTTAGCCTACATTTCCCACTTCTAACAATATGCCCTTTACCCTTATTCGTTTAATCCTTTACTTAAAGACAACTTTTAAAATTTCTTTGCACCCATCCCCAAAAAAAACTTAACCTTCCCCATTTTACCACTCCTTCCAATTGTCCATAAGATCTTTCTCCCCCACACAGGGGGTTTGTATTCTCCAGACCTTCCATTATGGGACAACGAGAGATTTTTTTTTAAAGAAGGGTCTTAAGTTTGTTCCTCTCCGCCCCACCATTGACCACTTAAACTTTTTAAGATGTGACTCGTTTCACCGTGGTTGCGCTTTTAAATTTCACTTTCAGAACCAGGTTTACTCTACCATGTCCCGACACGAGATGTTTTTCCCAAATTTTCATCGAAAATGACTGGGCACCCAAACCGGGCCCCTAACGTTTGACCCTTTCATCAAGAATACTACAGGGGTATTGACTGTTTTCCCCCCAAAACGCTTTAGTCTAACATGTCACCGCCGAGTTTCGGTCATCACCCTCCCCCGGGATGACATTGTTATCAAACCCGCCCGGGGCGGAGTATAGTCGTCTGGAGCAAAGATCTTTTCCTTCAGGAAGGGCATACCCCCCCTACACTAGTTTTATAAAAAACCCGCCCTACTGATGTCCCATCTAAAATAATTCGGTCAAAGAACTTTAAATTTCCACAACGACCTTCCATCCAGGGATCATCACCCGGGGATCGAAGCTGTTTGGGGAAACCCCCTTTTTTATGCCCCTTCCCCTAACCCAAATCCCGGGAGGCCTATCGCTTCTGCTTTTCCCGCCCTACGGAAAACATCTCCAATTTTTGATAGCACTTTTTCCCATGTCACCACACTTCCCATTTTTGAAGGATACAAACCACGCTTTTTCTGTTTTTCTACCATTGAGTTGTACCCGAGAACCCCCCCTTCCTCCTTGATGTGTGCTCATTGTACACTTTATACCTCATCCTGACGGCCTTATAGCCTCCAGTTCTTTTTTAAAGGAGAACAATCCACTTTGTCAACTTTTGCTCTCCCTTTTTTGGAACAGTTCTCATTTTTCTCCTTTTAGTTTAATGACCACCTTTGAGCAGATAGTGGGGTTTCCGGGTACAAAAAGGGGCCAGTTATGCTTGTCTTTTTAGGGTTTTTTGAACACCCAGTATGGGCTAAATGATGGCCCCTTCCTTGGGCATCACAGATACTTTATGACTGTATTGGCATCACTGATATGCCTGAAGCCCCTTTGTCACCCATTAATTTATTAATGCAACCCCTTTTATTGCTTTACTTCTCACATTCCACTACTTGTTAACTTTCTTTACATTACATCACCATTTTTCCGCTATCTCTACATGTATATTAAGCCTACTGATAATAGTTTTCCCATACTTCTTCCCATCCCCCGGGGATGTCGTGATTTGCCCTGCAGCCCCGCCCCGGGCGCGTAGTGAGGGGAAATGATTTTCGAGAGAGTCCGAGATGCTTGATTTCTTTAGGGGTATACCCGAGAGGGGTTGTCTCGCTATGCATCGAGTTCAGAAAATCACCGCCAGCAGGCCCACCAGTCAGCATAGCACTACAACCTGACAGAGAAACTCTAAATACCCCCCCCTAGCCCCCGGGGAAAAAAGTTTTTTTTTTGCATCTTCTCTCCGATCAGGGGTCCAGACCCGCCTGTCTTCCAACTATCCTTTGGGGGCTTACAGAGGGGCAGAAGTCAAAGATATGTTGGACACAGCCCCCTTGTCCAATATCCAGACTCATTTTTGGGACGTCCAGTGTGGTGCCTGAACACGGGCTTTTTTGAACAGACGCGATGTATCTTTTTCCTTTTGGCACGCTTTTATTGACGATTTCATGATCCCGAATCTTATCTATATTATCTGTAAGGGGGTAAAAGGTTATATCAAGAGACAGGCAAGAGGCTAGGACCATTCGCCCAACACTTTCGCAATACGCCAATGCTCTTGGGCCCCCGGCCACCCATTTCAATGACACCCCCTTTTGGGGCTACATGTCCAGGTCACAGCCATCCACATGCCCCGATGATCGAGCAGTTTTGGGGAACGTGATTTCTTTGTATGGTACCTTTTGACCAGCGGTCAACGAAATTTTTTGCTTCAGTACTTTCTTTCCCGCTTTGTAATCTATTGGGGGATTTTTTAAACTGTTAATTCCATTTTATGCTTCTTAGTAATTTCTTCCCTGCTTGTAATCTATATGGGTATATTGATGTATTCAAGTATATTTCTAGATTTTTCATTTTTTTTCCTTTCTATTTCTATTTTTTATGTGTGTTTTTGGTTAATTTATTTCTTATTCGCTTTATTCCAGATTTTCCTTAGATACTTGTATTTGGTCCCATTTGTGTTTATTTAATTTTTTACTCCTGTTTGTTCGTTGTTTGATAAAGGCTTGTTGGTCAAACGTTATGTATTTGTCATTGTTTTTGTAATTTGTAAAACTACAGTACTTTGTAATTACTTTTTTGAATCAAATAGTTTACTAGTTCCATATATATATATGTACAATTATATTACAAATTTTATTGTCAATGTATGAAGATATGATTTTTGTTTGAACCACCATTAGGTATATTTAGAAATGAAAGTTTTATTGTTAAATGATAAATTAATTATGTAAATATTAATAGTTCAAAGAAGTAATTTTTATCCTATGATTATGGAAAATAGATGTGAATTTTATAGTATTGATTAATACATATATATATATATATATACATTTTGGTAGGTTGAGATTTTTAAATATATTAAAATTTTAATAAAAATTTTCATAACTGTCTATGACATTTTATGCTAATAAATGACCAGACATAGCTTTTAAAATTCGCTTTCGTTAGCTGATGACATTATATGAGTATAGTTATATGTCAACCATTGTGCCCCTACGTTATAATGAAATAAATTTTTAAAATTAATTTATTCTGGAATCATTATATTCTACAGTCTTATTACAATTTCATTTTTATTTAAACAATGTTTTGATCTTATTACTTATTCTTATTTTATTATCTTACTTATTCATTCAGAAAATCACTGCAATGAAGAATTTCACTATATTTCTGTTAAATGAGAAAGAAACATCAATTTAGTATTGATAACGTGTTACCTTGTCAAAAACTAAACTTTGTACATGTTTGTACCGATATTCTTCCTTCAATAAAATTAACAACGACACCATCAGCGTAATTAGCACATCGTCAGCTACTTGGAAAGTGACTAGTTCATACTGATATAACTTCATAACTATATTATATAACAGACTTAAACTACACAATAATCTAGAGCTACATATGAACTTTTATTATAGCTAGATGAAATAGCGTATAGTGTGTTTTACATTAACAACAACCCGGACTTTGAAGTACATATGTTTACCAAATGTCGCATTTCAGACCTTGCACATTCCTGTACGGGAACAAACAAAGGGGATTTTTAAAAGGACATAACTGAAAGAGCGCTACTGACATCACCGGAGCAGTGCCTAAAGGCCACTTGGGCTGCAAGATTGTTAATGAAGCTATGAGTGATTATGAAGATCAGTATCTCAGCGCCTAGACAGGTCAATTAGTGAAATTCAACATTTACATCAGTGGGGTGACTGATCCTTCTGTACCTGTGTTATTAGCTTTTAAACATTCAGGGGTTTTAAAGACTTTTTTGTTTTTATGATATCCTGCCCCAATACTAAAATGTTTCTTTCATTAAAAAGACATGTTTTTATGGTTGAAAGCAAATTGAATAAGCTTATGGTTTTATTACGTATTATGTAATATGTGATACCATGGCATGCTTTATTGTTGCTAAAATATGTTTCATAAATGGCAAGAAATGTGTGTACAGTCACAAAGAATAGGGAAAGTATGGAATATATAATGAAAATTTTTAATACAGGCTTTTAGATCTTCAATTTACACAAGAAAATAAAAAGGAGTAGTTTTGACAGTATATAAGAAGTAATCAGGAGGTTTGTAAAATTAATATATCCTTTGTTTTAAGAGCAACATAAATAAAAGCCTTAAGAGAAAATAATACATATCTGGTCTAGTAAGCAGCCTATAAAGAACTAACACTTATAGTATTTGAAGGATATATATGAGTAATTTCAGAATATAGCAGGTAAAGCATATTGTTAAACTAAATATGAGTACAAAATGATATTTTATAGAAAATAGCAGATAAAGTTATCTGCTTTCTTTTTAAACCAGTGACCCAGGCACAAAATATTCATCTATAGTTCGCCCAAAAATTGGATCATCTTTCTACCATATAAAATCATCCACTTGTCAGAAATTTTATTTATATATTTTTTTAGATAGGTAACAGTGACGACGTTCCAAAAGTATTTTTGCCCACCCAAAACTTTAGTTATGTAAGATTTGAATTATATGTTATTTAATTTAACAGCTGTTGATTTGGTATGATTTTAGAATGTTAAGGGTACAAAAATGAAGTATTGACGCCAATTGCCAACGGAAACCAGCAGAAGTTAAAATCGAATCACGGAATTAACATTTACACTGATGAAAGATTCATTATGTCACAAACCATTTATTTGGCGATTTAAGCAGAAGGTACTTTTTTTATTATCAGTATTAGAAATGAGTTTAAGTGTAAATTCACTACTATGCAGAAGGACTGCACAACTGTATAGCTATTTTCAGAAGCAGACGGGGTGGTTTAATCACAACAAAGCCCCAAGAGGAAATACAACATGCTCTTGTATAAGAATGTCATTTTGCTGTTGGATAGAACAGGACTGTAGTGATGAATGGAACACATAAAGGGCCCGGAAATGGAAAACTGATGATTTGATAAAGATGTTATTGTAGAGAGATTCAAAAATGTTAAAGGCAATGATGTGTTACATCACGAAATTGAAATCACTCAGAATCTAATGTGATATTGATATTTTCTAAACCGCCAGGGAGGGGTTGTTAGGTGCAGTGGTTTCACTTTCGAAATCTAGTACAGGTCGGAATATAGTTTGAGAAAACGATTGATAGCGACGATGCAAATATTCGGAGAAAAGGACTAGGGACGGAAGGTTACGGATTGTATATTGATAATCGGAAATGTCCCCTTACGCTTGATTTTGGGTTATTGGTTATTGGTTACTAAACTGACGCTATTGCACTCCGGCAGACCTAAGGTGCTTCAGTTTTCCCACGATATCAGATATGCATACTGATGGTTCCTGTGGCTCTCTGATTAAAACACCTCTCACTCTGCCTCTCAGGCACCCAGTTCGACTTGAACAACGGGTAACTCCAAACTGCTTAAATCGCCTGATCGATTCAACATCGATTTTAGTGTCCTCATCCAACAGAGAGGCAAAGAGACCAAGAATATCCCCCTTATCCATCTTCAAATCCCAAACAATCGATGCTGTTGATGCAAGCCTGTCCGCTCTCTCATTACCGTAAACACCCGATGCCCAGGACAGTATATCCACGAAGCCTGGAGGTTAGAAACTTATAGATGACATCCACTCATACTCAAACTGCCTTTCGGGATCTGTAAGCATCGACTGAGAGTCAGATACAACAACCCCCCCAGTAAATGAAGTCCCAGAAATCCAATGGGGCAGCAGTAAGGGCCTCAACCTCCATCCTCACAAGAAGTAGTTGTCCTGTAGGCCCACTTCGCTTCTGCAACAACCCTACCATGGCATAGACAAGAAACCCCAGCCGGATTTTTCACCACGTTGAACCACCCATGGGATATACAACAACATCATCATCTTTCTAGTTATTTACTACTGCTCCACAAACAGGGAAGGATCCTAAACTGCTCAGCAGCTACCGATACCCTTTGCAAAATGTATGGCACATAGAGAAGATAGGCCCAGAAAGGTAATGTTTCACTTGGAGAATGACCACATCCTCCTGACACTTTGGGTAGCTACCGCCAAAAAAGGGGACATGGGACAATGTTTGGCATCGCGGCATAGATGTTTATGAAGATTTCCCAATCCAAGAAAGAGACTGTTGCTGTGGCCATGACGGAGGATGCTTATAAAAGGGAATTTTTCAATAATGATGCGCTTCTTTGATTAAATGTGAAGTTAATCTCGGCTGGTGAACTGGATAGCTGCTTTAATGGAGAAACCTGCTGCCGGTTGGGAACATGGACATCGATCCTGCACGATATGCCCGGGATTACCCCGGGGTTCTCCTCATCACCCGTGTGTTTAATATTTACACAGAAAATGAAGTAAAATTGCCAACTGATTGGGGGGACATTGACATTTGCAGATGATATCTTAATATATAGGATTCAATAGATAGACAGAGATGGGACATTCAGAAAACATTGCGTACATCTCAGGTTGGTGAGAGAGTCTCGCCAGGTCAATCCTGAAAAGTGTTGGTGCCGAATAATCACATGGGCAAGGCTGACCACCCTTTTAATCTTTGATGAAATACCATCGAGCGAGAGACAGGCTGCGCTTATCTTGGAATAATTTTTGATCGTAGTTCATCTTTCAAACACCATATTGAACAGACATACAATGGTGCAAGGTGTCTTGGCTCTAAAAGGGTTGGTGGTGACACCTTAAGCAGAGACTACTTGCATTTTTAGATTGACTGGTACGTCAGTGGAGATACGGACTCGGAATTTACGATATCAAGATCACAATGTGAACGATAACGGGTTCAGAATGAAGGTATGCGTACAGTTCTGGCTGCCCCAGAGATAACCTCTGGAAGAGGGAGATATATGTTGGCCTTCTGTCACTACGCCCCCCCATGCAACGCCAAACCAAGGCATTTTGGGGTTATTCGATAAGAGACCCCCACTACACAAGAACACTAATGATGTTAAGGGCACGAGAACTGCGGCATGTCGGGATGGCCCAGGCTGAGAGAAAAATGGCCAGGTGACTATGGTTGCAACCCTACCAAAAGTGGAAGAATGGATCTCAACAAAATGGTAGCATGATGAACATTCAACGTTATCATTACCTTGGAAGAGAATGTAGAGTTTGGGGAAATGAAGGCTGATTTTAAGTTAAGCAGCGGGGATAGAAGATAATACATTTGATAAAGAATGGCAATCACTGAGGAACTAAGAAAGGGAAAATTTCGATGAATGGGCAACGATTGTGAAGTCATGCATGCAGCAAAGAAAATGGTCCTGTCAGTGGCGAGAACTTCTTTTCCAAGCACTGTCTACAGATGGTGGGACTACCGCACCGAAATGAAAGACTTATTTTCAGGGTTTGGGTAGAACACACTTTGCCTGCTCTGATAGGCCATGGTATTGTAATGGAAAGCCTCTATCATAATGAAGTGCGATGCAGTCAAAATTCCCACCTACAAGCAAAAAACAAGACATCATGGCGTGGTTTGCAAAAGAAAATATATAGTTTTGATGCAAAATTTCAAAACTGAGTTGTTGCAACTGGTGAGACAGACTAGAGGTCAAAGTTTTTTATAATCAATAAAGTCATTGGAGCACGCCACACTTCTTCGATTACCCCCTTTACCATTCACATCTCAATCCCATTGAACTTGTGGGGGCTGCAGTAAAAAGTCAAGTTGCAGCAGTAAACAAGACTTTCAAACTTCGTGATGTAAAGTCCAAAAATGATGCCCTCAAAATAGATATAGAATACGGGAACAAATGTGAAGAGCATGTGCCCTGAGAAGAAGAGGCATATTGGCAACAGATGGTTTGCATTTTCTCCAGCCCGCAAGTAGTAATTCTTCGACTCTTCAGACTACCACAAAGCTAACATCCCATTTGCTTTCCCCTTCCCCAAATTGCCTCACAAACCAGGGACTGCAAAAATACCAAAGTACCAATTTGATCGCCAAAGATAATATCAACATAAAAACACTCATGAAGAAAAAGCTAACCATGTCACATTGCTTTTATAATATGAAATAGGGTTACCCCTTTGCAAACATTCCACCATTTTGTGATTACTGTAAATTCTAAACTTTGATTATCATTTTGTTGTGCTTATGCAAAATTATATAACAAAAACGTTTTTTGCATCAATTAGCTACCAAACAATTAGTTAAACATGGATTCGTAACGTCATGAGGTATATAAGACTGCATGCAAAAATTACTTGTGTCCATTAGATAGATTTCGATAAATTAAACCTTAGTGTGATCACAAATTTTAACGTATAACAGGCAATTTTTTCTGACTGAAACATACATTCTATTTCGCTTGACAAATTATTTATTTAATTTCAACTTTATAATTCAATAACCCATTATCAAATAGTTTGTCCTGAGAAGAACTTCACCCTACAAGTCCTTCAAATTTCTCTCTCATATGCCATTTTTTCCACCTCTGCAGCCATCATGCTAAAATCAGTACATCCTGAATCCAGTTCTTCATGGTCTTTCTTTCTCCTCTTGCTGTGATGTCTACATAAAGGTCTTCCCCAGCCATTTGTCCTTATATGCCCAAAATACTTTAGTTTTCTTATTGGTAATCCACAGCTTTTTAGATTTTGAGTACTTTATGGATTTTGAGTTCTTATTTTAGAAGTACATATATGTTTTTTCACTGCTTTGTTAAATACCCATGCTTCACACGCACATGTTGCCACTGGGAATACGTGCTTTTAGTATTTGTATCTTTGTTTTTCTATCAGTTCTTTTCCCATACCTTTTTTAGTTGTTTAATTTTTTGTAGAGTATGTTTTTTTTCTTTAATTTCCCTTTATCCTATTTCCATCTCTTCAAAATATATATGAGACTGCAGTAAAACTATTTGATTCAAAACAGTAGTCAAAGAGTAGTTTTACAAATTACAAAAACAAAGACAAATACAGCAACGTTTCACTAACAAGGACTTTTATCACAAACGAAAACAGGAGTGAAAATTTAAAAAAATGCGAGACAAGGTGATTCCGTAATCTTATCTACCCATTATTGAAAGCGGTGTAAAACTTATATCGTAGACAGGCAAGAGGCTCAGTGACCGATTCGCCAACATTTTGCGATATACGCCAATGCTCTGTGACCCAGCACCCATTTCAATGATACTCATTTAGGAGCTCATGAGGTCCAGGTCACAGCCATTCGATCGGTCTTGGATGATCGTCCATTTGTTCGGGAGAATCAGTTGTTTTCTTTGTATGGTACTCACCACTTGCTAACTGGTCAGTTCGATCTTTATTTTGAAGCACTAACTGCATGTTTGCTTTCTGTCAAAAAATCAGAGTCGGGTTTAGGTTAGCCTGAATGGAGTTTGTCACTCTTTGTAATTCCTGGTGTTGTTTTGCCTTTAAAGTCGAGCAAGAGGGCCCACACACAACAAAACAGTAGTTTAGAGGTCCAACATTCAATATTGTCCATGTGGAAGCAATGTGAAATTTTCATTGAGGTACAAATATTTGCTGGGTAATTTACCTTTTTTTTGACACAGCAGGTACATTCAACAGTTCATCAGTAGACCAAACATTATGTAGTAATGTAACTGTGAATTCCAAAATATAGTTTAAAAAAGAAAGTTTTTGATATTATCAGAAGAAAGTTATCATGAAGGATCTGGTTTTTCTGAATTTTTAAAAGACATATGCATTGGTTTGCAGAAAAAAGGCCTCAAATAAAAATAGGGGAGGCATAACTAAATGAAGAGTATTCTGATTCTGGATCAATTTCATTTGAAGACCTGTTTTCTCCCATATTTCAATATTGATCCTGCTTTAGCTATTATGATTATTCTCATCACTGTTACACTAGGCTAGAGGAAGAGGGAGCGCCTATCCATCAATAATCAAAATTATCTAAACTACTAGCCGTAAGTACTAGAGTGGAGGTCAAACAATTTGCTTTACAAAATCTTGAATTAATTTAATTGTTCACCAATATCTGATGAAAAAAACTCCATTATCTGAATAATAATTAGCTCCATCTTTCAACAAGTTTTGCAGAAAATCATACAAAATTTGCAGAAAGGCCATACACAAAATTATAGCTAAACAAAACATGTTAGAAGCCCGGGCAAAAACATAGGTTGCAGCCATTACCAGTGGTGACATATGAGTTAAATTTGGTTATGTCCATTTGGCAAGGAAAGGTACAGAAAACAACACCTGCAAAGATCGTCACATAACTGTTTGGTAATGTCGGGGCTAACACTGACTTCACTATTGTTCCTAGTGGGCACATTTTGGTGTTTAAGAATCACTAAAGATTTGGTTTTGTTTTCTTGTACAGTCCGTTGATTTCAAAGACAAATTATGTTTAATGGTATGATATCACATAGCTAATTCTGCTGATGTCACCATTGTACCATGATCTGACATTTAAACAAAATAGCTGGCATTCTTTTTTTTAAATGCTTGCAGTGTACATACTTGATTTGTGCTTGATGCTTTTTACATAGTCTGTTATGTTTTGCTTCTTCCCTCCTGTGAAATAGAAATAAACATTTAATGGCTTACATTTTACTTAGTGCTTGTATATTCCTATTTCATGAAGGACCATTCTTCTGAGATTATCTGGAATGAACATTTTTTCTCTGGATTGTGAACTTTTTAGCATTTGTAAATATATAATCTTAATCACCAATTAGTTCTTTTATGAGCCATGACTAAACAGTTATGATATAATTGCTAAATGACAGAAACCGATCAACTGTAATGAAACATCGGTAATGAAACCAAAACACTGCTGCTTCTTGGACTTTTCAAATTAAAAGTACAGTTCCAGACTTATTCACAACGATAATTTAAACAAATACAGTGACAGTATTTATGGTGTGAACTTTTCAAGTTTCAAATTAAACAGTTCTCTCATCTGAAATTGGGAAAGTTTGACAGGGGCAAAAATTTCCCCAAAGCCTTTTTCTGGGCACCCCAATTATTTATTTAAAGAGGGCTGCCCGGAAAAATGGGACTTCTGCAACCCCTTCCTTCTTCCTTTTAAGCCCGCTGTTAATCAGGCGGAAGTCATGACGCTTCTGACTGGTATTGTGTTTCTGACTGATTTTTGCATGGCCTATATTACTTTTTCAGGCATCCTCAACCATATGGACAGCCTCCCGACTTCCAATACTTGAAGCTTAGATCCTTCACGAGTGATCCGGCAGGAGACCTGTTTCTGGGAACTCTTCGGGCAGAGTTAGTTTAGGGAAGGCAGAACGGATGACTTTTTCTATCGGCTTTCCTGCCTTTGGGAGGTCTTTCCAACGCATCGTGGGCAAACCACCCTTTTAAAGATCTTTAGTGCCAAATTTGGGCTTAGATCTACACCAAAGAGCATTAGCTATGCTCTGACTGGGTGAGGTACTCCGTAAAGACCCCAGCACCCAGACCCTTCTTGGGCTAGTGGAAGTATCACTTTTTTTTTTTGTTTTGTCAATTGGTTATTGGTTACTAAACTGACATCATTGCACTCCTGGCAGACCCATAGGTGCTCAGTCTCCCCCAAAAGATATCAAGAGTATGATACTGATGGTTCCTGTGGCTCGCTGATTAAACACACCTTTCACTCTGCCTTCAGGCATCCAGTTAGACTCTGAACAACGGGGAACTCCAAACTGCTTAAACCCCTGATCGATTCAACATCGATATTAGTGCCTATCCAATAGAGAGTCTCGGAGACCAAGAATATCCCCTTATCCATCTTCAACTCCCAACAATCTGCTGATGCAAGCCGTCCGCTTTCATTACCGTAAACACCTGCATGCCCAGGACAGTATATCCACGTAAACCTGGAGGTTAGAAACTTTTAGACGAATCCACTATACCGAAAACCCGCCCCCTGGGTCTTGTGAAGATCGACTGAGAGTCGATACAACAACTGCCCCAGTAAATGAAGTCCCAGAAATCCAATGGGGGGCAAAAGAACCACCCCAACCTCCATCCTCATACTAGAAGTAGTTGTCCTGTATGCCCCACTTCGCTCTGCAAAAAACCCTACCAGGCATTAGCCAAGAAACCCCAGCCCGGGTTTCTCACCACGTGAACCAATCCATCGGATATACAAAACATCATCATCCTTGCATTATCTTTTATCAGCTGCTTAACTGCAGATCAGCCTTCAGTTGCCCCCAATTTGTCAAACAAATGATCATATGTTAAGTATGCTTAGCCTTTATGTGATCTGAGCCATGGTGTCTGTACATCATCTTTTAGGATGATTGCATTTTGAAAATATTGCCCAGCCGCCCATGCCTTGGTTTGTACCAGCAAGCTTTTGCATTATTGGGATTTTCATCCACGGTGAGTTTGTTCCTGAGTAGGAGTATTTCAGCTGCTTGGGGGCGATCAACAATTGGCAATTGCAAGTGTTACTCTGCATTTTCCCTTTCCCGAAACACTTGACTGGGACTGGACAGATATTCAGAAGATAGTTTATTGACGCTAGCGACGAACTGAAATTTTGTGCGCCAATATCACCCACCTCAGTTCTTCCGGGACGAATATAAATGCAACAGTACCTGCCCGGTTGTTCCAGGGAGGGAGTCCCTTTAGGCATCACCACCCCAGTTCTTCCGGGATGTTAATCCAGGCGAAAAAAGCAACTTTTGAATTTCCGGGCCCAAATTTTTTACCAATAGTTTTCTGCCTTTGGGCCCCATGTACAGAGTTTACAGCAACTTCCCATATATTGACACGAGCAACAGTGTGTTCCAGAAACACAGAGACCTTTGTTTTATACTGGGTTCAAGCCATGCTTGCTTTCCAGTTTTTACGTGCTCATCTGGGTGGTCCGCCACCCGTACGCTTTCCACGCCTTCCATCACCCCATCAAGAGCACCAAACGTGCTGCTCTGTCTTTGACCTCAGCTCATCGACTTAATTTTTTTGCCCCACAGCTTAGTTTGTTTATACTTTTCTCTGGGGAGTTGGGCTCTTCACTGACTACTACTGTTTCAGTTTATGTTTTTTTTCACATGACACCTTCTCAATGCCTCTGGCTTGTTCGGAAAAGAGCTAAATTGGGCCCTCCTCAGAGCCCTGAGTTTCGCCTATGGGCCCATTTCGACTCAACCCAGGGTCCACTATTGACTTAGGACAGAGAGAGAGCTAGTGCTATACGGGCACCGAGTTTCGCACCAGTGGTCAACGCCTCTTCATTGGGTGCACCTCTCATTTTTTAATTTTGGTGGATAATTTACCGGGAGTTTGATTCATTCGCAGACGTCTTCTGGCAACCCTAACTTAAGGTGACTTTGTGATTTACACTGATGGATCGGTAGTTCGCCACGAAAAGTCCTTGGTGTCCAGAATTTCCCCATTGGTGCTCTAATCATATCTCTAACGTTGTTTGGGTATTCTATGAACACACCTGCTCCTCCATTCCTCACTGCTTTTATGTGACTCCATCTTTTTATACCCTGACACAACGATCTTTGTGAGTATTCTTCATCAAGAAACTGATATGACTGTCTTAGTTGACGCTCTGTCCATCCTGACAAATTACTGAAGAAGATAATGGTCAGAAAGGTAATGTGTCACAAGCCTGAAGAGAGAAACCACATCTTTCTGATACCCTGGTATTTCTGGCCAGTGAAAGGCATTTGGGATAATGCTGTAGACCAACCTGGCAAATAGTCATTTCTGATGAGCAGGCTATCGAGCATACTTGATAGTCTGATCTATCTTGGGATAGCCTTTGGGTCATAGTCTATCTTTCAAACACTGGGACTCAAACGATAAACGCTTGCAAGCATGGTCTTAGCTCCAAGATTATGACAGCCACACACCCTTTAAATAGAACACTTGTTCCCCCTGTTTCATCAACGGTAATCCATGGTTATATGAACTGCAATTTCTAAAATGTCATGATCACAATTGAGAAACTTTTGGGTGTGTTCAAAAACAAACTTCGTACATATCCAATAGAACAATCGTCAATTTTCACTTGTGTCAGGATCACAGAAAAATAGTTGTAAAAGAGATGTACCACATAATGGGTTTTATAAGACTTAAAAATGGTTTATTACTTTATTTGGGTTGCTTTAACATGACTTTGTCCACATACAGTTGAAAGCAATATGGATATAAATATGCTGGAGGTAGGAAAATTTTCATTTGTAAAGAAACCATGTTTACACCCTAAATTAAATAGGCCATGTTGACAAAGGGTGTGCATTAAACCAATAAATTTGGGATACTAAATTGCAGGGGGGTCATAGATTGGCTGTGTTAACTAGATTTGATCTAGTCTACTCATAGTGGTGATAGTTGATGATGCAAACAGATGGAAGAAAGGCATTTAGTATAAAAAACAGAATATGTCAATAATAAATTGTTGATAATAAAAGATAAATTTTTACAATGTTTTCTACATTTTAAATTATTGCTTTACATGCCTTAACTTAAGAGTTTGGGTTTTTTTTAGGGGATCAAACATTGCTGACCAAGTCTCTAAACTAAAGTAAAAGTTTTCAAAATTTTGCATAACCCATCTTTTTTATCTTTGCTGTTTATTTTTCATTTGAGATCACGACATTGACATGTCCATAATTGCTCTGATCTCCTCACAAACTGTATTTCGGTGTTTAGGGCTAACAACCCCATTCTTGTTGATTGGTGTATCTAATGGAATTTCTTGTGGTTTTTCCCGCCTTGAGCACCAATGGTATGCATAACTTGCGAACCGAGATAGAGAATACCTTTATCTTACTGAAACTCAGAGCGTGTTTTTTATGATGTCACTTTTTTCCATTCTCATCCACTCTCCTTTGCCTTCACCCCAGAATGACCTGGGACAAAGATGTAGGTAAGGTCTGATTGTCACATTTTGATTAATTGATCCACTGCATTTGTACATAGCGAATTATCTTCTGTATCATGCCTAGAGTCGCATATGCGCCCCCTTGCCTCTTGATGACTTTTCCTTTAGTTCAGCCATAAGGCCCATGCACTCCACTGTGCAGAATCACAGAAACATCCGCCTAGTGGTACGGGCCCAAATTGTGTAAAGAATAGAACCACTGTTACCTGCCACGCATGTCGTAAAAAGGCGACTAAGGAGGTCTGAAATCGATGAGTGGGCCTAAATGTGAGAAATCTATGCTTGGGGCCTACTAAACCAATGTGCAACGGGTACACGTTTGGGAAAGATCAAACATATCACAAAGAGTGATTACAATTGGTCGAAAGAACAACGCAAAGAAGAAGAAGAAGAAACATCAGTGTGACAACAGCATCTTCCTCCGATGTGAGTCATTTATTAATACCACGATTTCTTTTGACTCTGGGGAGTGAATCTAGGATTATTTACTTGGTGACTACTACGATTGCCTGTGATCAGTGGGTTTTGGGATCCACTTTCTCCATGATCAATGTCCTGAATGGCACATAGGCGCTGTATGACCTCCTCTGCCAGGCCAACCACGACTGGCCATGTTAAGTATTACCATTGCAATTTTCAGCTCGCTAAAGTATGTGTTAAGTCTTGAGTGATTTAAGGTGAAAAACTGTTCTACGACCCCAATTTTTTACTGTTTATGTTTTTGGAAGGTCCAGCAGATATCTCATTGTTCTACATATTGTCCCTTTTGGTGCAGCCAAATATGATGTGCATTGCTTTTTTTCTGTATTTTCCAGCATGGGTTTTTTTGTCTCCACTGTTGGTGTTTTTGATGCCGCCCATTTTTAGCGGGTTTCCTTTGCTTGTCTTGCTTTGTACTCACTTTAATGATAGATTTTTTGGTTGGGTTTAAAAAGAGGGAGTTGCCATGGATGAAAAATATTTACGCATTGAGGGGTTTTTGAACAGAGAAGTTTCGGGGCCCGGAACCCCACTCCCCCCAAAGATTGAGAGAGCTGGGTGTAAATTATTGGCAGCCCAAAAAAAAAGACATACTTTATGCAAAGAGATTGAATAATCAAATCGAACGGCATGTTGGGCCACTGACATTTGATTTGCTGAGGCGGATGGGAGCACCTTGGATTTACCCGGGAGTGTTTGGATGATGGGGTCCTCATATAACTGAAAACCCGAAACCTTTCTGCAGGGCCCTTTGGGGTGGGATACCGGCATTTTTTGTCGGGTGTCCAAACCATTTAATTGTTGTTTTTTTTATGAATTGCATAACTGGTTTCACATTCAGTCTTTTTTCTGATTTCTTTTATTTTTATTTTGTCCTTATTGTCACACCTGCAGCCTTAGAAAATTTACCCGTCATTTTAATTTTCTGTTTGGGCTGCTGTTATTGGCCATGTTTGACACTGGTAAAAGGGGCCAAAAAAATCGTTCTATGAGATTTGCTTTAATTGTTAGAAATTTCCGGGATGTGACAACAGTGGGTTAACTGTCCAAAATCCCCGGGTTAGTTTTTGTGAACGAGGGTTTGTTTTCCCACAATCGATACTTCCATCTGCTGTGAAAATTGCCCCCAAGTTTTGGGGGCTCAATTGTATTTTTTATTTCTACATTCGGGAGTTTTTTTGAAGGTTTTCTGGTTGTCTACCTATTGTCATTGTCTCTGTTTTTATTATATTTATTTTCATGTTGAATTTCACCCTTGATGTTAATTAAGCTCAAATGGTTCTGGAGAGATTCTTCATTTTCTGCAATCAGTACTTCATCATAAATTTTTAACCCTCTCCGCCTTTCGGGGAGAAAGGGCCTAAACGTTGTTCGCCACTTTTCTCGGCCCGGGGCTGTTTTTTTTATGTTCTCCCAGGTAAATTGGACACCTTTCCAGCTCCTCAGTAAGCCCTTTGTCTCCAAGTCTGCTTAGGCCCCCTTTTTCGTTTTCCCAAGGGTTCCCCCTGAGCACCTGTCTAGTGACCCCTGCCCGTGTCTTCCGCAAGGTAGGGCCCTTTATCCATCGCCATTTTCCCTTTGACCGTTTCTTGGGTTCCCCTGCCCTGTTCTTATCCCGATCCGTGTTTGTAACCCCCAAATCAGTACGGTCATCTGCAAAAAAAGTTCTGAAGTTTTATTTTTTTATTTTTCCCCTGCTTCTTACTTTTTTGGCCAGTATGAGGTAAAGAGGGGGGGCCCAACCCCCTGTCTAACTCCTGAGTTAACTGTAAATTTTTTTTTGATTTTCCCGGCTTTTGTTTTTATGAAATTTTTTTATATGAAATGGAAACCCTTTTTGCAGCCCTTTTAAGGAATTTTCTGATTCCAATTTTCTTGACAATCCCATAGTTTGTTTTTTTATCTTTTTGTCAAAAGCCTTTTCCTGATCTAAAATGCCAAAATACAGGTTTTGGGAATTTTCATTTGCTTCCGGACAGTTGTTTTAATGTGAATATTGCAGGGGTACAGCTTCATTTCATCTGAAACCCATCTGTGTTTCTGAGAGTTCCAAAATTTTGTTGGTCTTAGTTTTTTTTTCAATTATCTTAGCATACATTTTTCCTATTTTTTTTAGTAGCAGAACCCTTTTAAGGTTTTTCTTTCCCTTCTGCTGCCTTTTTTTTCCAAATTGGGGGTTTTTGGTTTTTCCAACCTTCTGGTTTTTTCCTTTGGCCCGCAACATGGAAGATTGTTTAACGTTTTTGTACCTCCCTTTCTCCAGCTGTTTTGATGGCTTTAAATCAGGATTTATCATTAACCCCAAAAAAAAAACTGAGGAAAGTTCGGGCCCCACTAGAGAGGAAACATGATCCAGTCATCATTATTAATTCCCAAGGCATCCTATCCAGATTGACCAAAAAAGGGCCTTTTGAGGTCGTTAGGATATCCAAGATAGTGCTGCTTTTGGGAAAGGGCCCATTTACTGTGGGGAGAGAAAGGAACAAGGACCCACAAAACTGAGTTTATTTAGGTCTTAGTGCTAACTAGGGCCCAATAACAGCACCCAAGAGGGAAAAATCATAACAAAGAAAATGAGGTGTCTTAGAAGAGCTGCGGGGTTAACAATAAGGGGACAAAATTAAAAATGAAGAAATCAGAAGGGAGACTGGATGTGAAACCAGTTATGCCCCAAAGAAAAAACAACAGATTAAAGGGTTTTGGGACATTTGGGCCCAGAATCCCCGGGAAATGTCCACAGAGACCACAAAAAAGTATAATAACAAGGAAAGAGGAAAACCCATGAAAAAGAGGGGGAACGGCATCAAGAAAAACCCTTTAAAACATTAATATACCCAAAAAGGGGCCTTAAAAAGCACACACAAGATCACAAAGTTTCCCCCCCCAAAATTTCCCATAAAAGAAGAAATGGTGGAAGAGAAGTAGAAGAAGTACTAACCAAGCTCTCCCAGCGAGATGTGGACAGTGTATAGAGACACAAAAAAAACAAAAAACCACTTAATAAAGTTGTCTATGCAGACTACTAAAAATAAATAAGAACAAAATTTCCACATACCAAAGTCTTCATAGAGCCAAATTCCAAGCATCAACACCTTGATGTGGGTTCCTGTCTGTCTAAAAAGGTTTACTTTTTTTTAAAGGGTTTTTTGATCACTGAAATGTAGAGATGTAAAAGGATGCCCTTATAAGGGGGAAACAAAATGGGAAAAATAGGGGTTTAAAACCAAAAAAAATATTTTGAATTTTAAATATGGGGGAATGAATTTACAATTTTTTTAAAAATACAAAAACCAGAGGGATGCCATTAGCGCAAAACCCATGAATACATACTGTTAGTTTTTATTTTCTAGATGTTCACCTTTCCCAGTTTTATTTGTGTGTATCAGAGATTTCAAAATTTCCCAAAGTATTTGGGGTGTAAAATTTCTAGACTATTTGCTGACTTTTCCCAAAAAACAATAAATTGGGGAAAACATAAATTTTAGATACTGTGCAAGCATGAATTTTTTTTCCTTTGATAGACTTTTTTGGGACACAGTATTTGGGGAATCAGAACTCATCATTTTTGAAGGCTATATCAATTTAAAATAAATGCACATAAGTTTTTTAATCTTTCAACTTGGCGGGAAATTAATTTAAAAAATTTTTTTTTAATTCCTGTTGTTTTATTATATTGTGTTATTAAAAAACTGATGAATTGGGACATTACTAATTTCATATATAATAGATGCAGAGTTCTGATTTACAGGCAGAAAAGTTTTTAAAACCACACTGTGCACAATTTGTTTGAAGGGATGGGGGAGGGGCCCAGAAAAAATGGAGGGGACATCCTAGAGGTGGATGGAGGGAAAATTTTTTAGGGGGGAGAAAGGGAATTTTATTTTTTCTTTATTAGATCCACAAATATGCCCTTTTTTTGGTCCATTTTGGGGTAAAAGGGAAAATTAAAATTTTTTAAAATAAGGGGTTCATAGTATTTTTTTTAAAAATTTTAAAAAAGAAAAAATAGCAATTTTTAACGGGGTTTTTACAAATGAAAAACAAAAGGGACAAATTTTAAAATAGAAATTTTTTAATAAAGTTGAAATAAAAAATTGGGGAAAAAGAAAATCTAAAAAAAATTAACACAAAAAAAAAAAAATTTAGAAATAAAAAAGAAGAGAAACAATAAAATATCTAAAATAATTAATACATGCAAAATTGCCAAAATGGGATTATTGAAGGAAGAGAGTTTAAAAGCATAGAATGTTTAGCTGAGTTTACGGTCGCGGTCCCATAAATCGTTCCAAATTTTTTCCCAGTTGAATCATCAGAAATTATGATCGAGGTGTTTTGGACATTTTCTAAAGGGCCCCGGCATCATTGAAATGGGGGGCGCGGGCCCTGCCCCCAAAAACCCCGAAAAGGTTTTGGGGCACTGTCCCCGAGCCTCTTGCCTGTCTCCCGGGAAAAAGCCTTTTTATCCCCGCATTACAGATAATGGCATAGATTCCAACAGGCAAGAGGCCGGGACCATCGGCCCAACACCGGCAATATAGCCAATGCTCTGTGCCCCCTGAGCCCCCCACCTTCAATGATACGGGGCCATTTAGGAGCTCACAAAGGCCCGGGGTCGAAATCCATCATGCCCCTGATGACCGCGGGCCGTTTTTTTTTCGGGAGAATGGGGTTGATTTTTTTTGTAGGGTTTCCCTTTACTCATGTGGGCTCAAGGATTTAATCCCATGCTTCTTAGTACTTTCTCTTCCTTTCCCTTTTATAATATATATGGGATTTTATGTATTCAATTTATATTTTTTTTTTGTTTTTTTCATTTTTTCCCTTTCTTTTTTTTCTAGTTTTTTGTTTTTTTTGTGTTACTTTTTATTTTGTTATTCGTTTTTTCCCCAGATTTTCATTACAAACTTTTGTATGTATTTTATTCATTTTTTTTTTTAAATTTTGGGTTCCCCCTGGGGTTCTGTTTGTTTGAAAAAGGCCCCTTTTTGGGTCTAAACGTTGCTGTATTTTTAATTTTTTGGGAAATTGTAAAACTACGGGCTTTTGTGATTATGTTTTCCAATAAAAAATTTTTTACTGCAGTCTCATTATTTTTGAATAAAATTTTTTTATGGTTTTCAATATAAAATCAATTTAAAAACCAGATTAGAAACCAGGGGAAGAAAGGGGCTGACTAGGAACCCCTTTAAGGTGTTTAAATTTTTGGAAAAAAAATTTTTAAAAGTATGGAAACACATTTTTATTTCATTTTTTTTTGTCGGGAGGGGTTAAGGGGTTGATAACACGCCTCTAGTAGCCACATGCCGGGTTTTTAATTCCAGAATTTGGGGCCATTTAAAGAAACCTTTTTGCACCACACGGGAAAAGGACAAAGGTTTTGATTTTTACATGGGATTTTAAAAAAAGTTTTCAGAAGTAAACAAAAGGCCCCAAATAAAAGGGGGGGGACACTGATGATAAAAAAAGAGGCCAACATGAAAAAATTGGTCAGAGGGGGCCTTATAAAATGCCTAGATTACACCTGAATTAGTGGGGAGGGGAAAAAATTCATTTTAATTTTAATATGGGGACACTGATGACCCATGGGTTATTTCCCAGATTTTTCAAAATTTTTAAATTTTATTTACACGGGAATCCTGTCATTTTATTATTCTATCATTCCTTTATTTTTTTACTGTCTGCCTTTTTTTTTTTTGACAGTTTTTAACCCCCAGTAGACATGCCTGAAATTCATAAGTTTTCTTTTAAATGTCCAGAAAATTTTTTGTTTGATGGCAGTGTTACAAATTTTCAATGAATCTTTTTTTTTAAGGGAAAAGTCATATCCCATTTTCACAATGATAATTAAATGTAGAAAATAATATATATAATAAATGTCTGGTGTTTTAAAAAAAGAATTGAAAATTAAAAAATTTTTAAAGGTATTCAACACAGCTTTTTTTTAGTTGAAATGAAAATTTATTTTTCTAAACATATCAGCTTTTAGGGGCCCTGTTTTTATCCACTCTTTCCATTGAAAATTTAAATTATGACAATGAACGATACCCCAAATTGGCCCCTTTGGGGGGATTAAAGTCCATTGCCCTGGATCCCGAGCCGCCTCCATTTTCCCAGATCATGCTTGGGTGAATCACTAAAAAATGCACACATGAGAGTTTTTTGAGAGTAGTGCCCATCATCAGTATCTCCATTGTCACTACGGTTTTTTTACTAAATGCCCCACTTCCCTTTTTATTTATATGCTGATGAGTTTGAGAGAATGCCGTTGACTTTGGAAACCCCCAAAACCATCTTTTAGATCACAAGGGACCCTCCCCACAGTTTGAATTGATGATAGCCCCGACATCTGCGGGAAACCTCATACCACATAGGGTACCCCCTTAGTACAACCCATAAATAAAAATGTTAGTACCCCTTCTATGTTCTTCCAGTCATTCAATTTGTTATATATTATATAGAATCAATTGCAGAATGATGCATAATCATTCCAGAGAACATACAAAATTAAAAAAGGGAATTGAAGAGTTTACCAGATTTTAAAAAATGACTGACCGGAGGTTCAAAATTGAAATATTCAGCCTCTGGTACTTTCTAAAACAATTTCAAAGAATACATGTCCATAATCTCAAACAACAAGATCATTCAAAAAAAAAAAAAGGGATTGGATGGAGACAGGGGTTTATTTTACTTAAACTGACGTTTTTTGGGCACTGGGCAGCCCCAAGGTGCTCAGTCCCCCAACAGATATCGGGAGTATGCATACTGATGGTTCCTGTGGCTCCCCGATTAAACAAAATTCCCCACTCGGGGCCTCTCAGACATCCAGTTGGATTTGGGAAAACAGGTAACTCCAAACTTTAAATCGTTTGGATCGATTCAACATCGTTTTTAGGGCCCTCATCCAATAGAAATTTCGCGGAGACCAAGAATACCCCCTTTATCCATCTTCAACCCCCCAAAAATCGAAGGCTGTTGATGCAAGCCTGTCCGCCCCCATTACCGTAAACACCTGCATGCCCAGGAAAAAGTTTATCCCCCAATCCGCTGGAGGTTAAAAACTTTCAAGACACATCCACTCAACCAAAACCTGCCCTTCTGGATCTTGAAGCATCAAATGAGAGTCAGGAGACAACAACTGCCCCAAAGGAAGTCCCAGAAATCCAATGAAAGGTAACGGGCCCCAACCCCCATCCTCATACTAGAAGTAGTTGTCCTTTTAGCCCCACTTTTTTTGGGAACAACCCTACCAGCATAAGCCAAAGAAACCCAAGGGGTTTTTTTTTCACCACGTTGGGAACCACCCATCAGAATACGAAACATCATCATCCCTTTCAATTCTTTTTTTTCACGCTTTAAATGCGGGTCAGCCCTTTATGTTGCCCCCCAAACTCTACATTCTCTTCCCCAAAAGTAATGATAAATTTATGTAAATTTTTTAAACTTATCCCAGGCCCCGGACAGATAGTCATTTAACCAGCATTTGCCGGGGAGCAAAAATTTATCCCCAGTCCCCACATTATTAGTAAATCCAGGCGGCCTGATATTTGAGTCAACGGATAGTTACTTTTTCATATCACCACCCGAGTGGTTACCAGGGCCCACATTTGGGGTGTAAAGAATAGAACCACTGTTACCTTTCCACGATGTCATAAGAGGTTAAAAGGAGGTTTTGGTTTAAATCGGGTGCATGTGTCCTAAACGGAAAATCTTGGGTTTGGGCCTACCAAAAACCCAAAGTGCAATGGTTTCACGCCTGGCAAAGATCAAAAATCCAAAGAGTGATTAAAATTGGGGTTTTAAAAAAATCTAACGCCAAGAAGAAGAAGGAGACAAACACTAGTTAGGATTCTCTACCTTTGTGATTGGGTTTTGGTTTTTAAAAGGGCCATCATTTTGGTAACCCTTGGTTTTTGTATCCTTTGTTGATAAAGACATTTGGCCAAATGTTTAGCCTGCTTTTTTGCAAAAACTACCTTACTCATTTTAATTTTTTCCTTGGATAGTTTTTTCTGCAATTGTTCCTTTTTCAAATTAATATAAAAAAAAATTTCTAAAGATTTTAGCAACCACCATGCTGATTAATTTTATTGGGGGGATGTTTGTCAGGGCATTTTCCCGAATGAATTCAAAATATTTAAAAAAAAACAACTAAAGATCGATAAACTTTTTTTGAAGAAAAATAATTAGAAGAGAAATTATAATTAGAGTGACCATCCACAAGAATGTAACTAAATACTAGTGTTAATTTTGGAAATTTGGAAAAAAAATTTTTATTTGTTTATTTTTCCAAGCCGGAGGGGTTTTCAGAAAGTTTGCTGTACTTCCACAAGGCTTGGGCTTTGGGGGAGTTCCCAATAAACATTTTTTTTGTCATTTTTAAATTTTTATGCATATTGTTGGTATTTTATAAAAGAATATAACTTTAGAATTTAACTATTTTAATTGGTCCGCATTTGAGAAACATTTGTTATTTGTTTTTTTTTTAATGACAGGTTGTATTTGAATAAATAAAAAAAGAGTACTAAATTTAAAGGAAAATTTTAAGAATTACAATCCTGAAATTAATGATCATAGTTTGTGATCTTGTTCAAAGTTGATTTTATCAGATAGTTTGCCCCTATTTAAAAAATATTACTTTTTGAACTATCAAAGAGTCTGGCAATTTTCTCCAAAACTTTTGGATAGTAGGTTCCCACATTAAAAAAAAAAATTTTAGATTTTCCCAATTTTATGTGCATTTTATATATAAACACCCGGGAAATTATTCTAGCATTTTGATGGGTAGGCTGAAAAAACCATCGACGCAAGACTAAAAAAGAACAAACTGGTTTTTTTACATTGTTCTTTTACCAATTATATCTTCGCCAAGATCCACTATGAAAACAATTGAATTTATCACCACTTTGTAATAAAATTTTTTAGACTTTAGAAAGCTTTGATAGTTTTTACCTTCTTACTTTTTGGGAGATTCTTTAAAACCTACAACTTTCCCGGAAAAATACATCAATATCATAAAAACCTTTTATTCTTTTAACATCCTGCTGTGTAAGAACAGATGAGAAACTAGACTGGTTCACAAATCAATTCAGGTGAAGCAGAGCCAGTTTTGTCACCAATGCTTTTTGGGGTAGCTATGTCTTGAATCCATTTTTTTAGCACTACCAAAAAACGGAATTTTAAAAATGCAAGAACACCGCAAATCAGTCTTATCACGTGAAAAAACTACTTTTCAGCATTATTAGGGGAAGGGCAAAAAAATAAGACCAAGGGTTTTGAAGAATAATGTGGCTTTTTTGGAACGAGGGGGAAAAAAACAACGAATATAAATAAGAACAATTTAAAGAAAAAATCAATAGAAAAAAGGGACCCCATGTTTTATAGACTACCCCAAAAAACTTTGGGTAAAAAAAAATGGAGAAAAAACCATGTTAAAAAATATAAAAAAGGGAAAGATCTGGGGACTGATCAAAATTTGTACTTTGGCCAAAGGGGACAAGACTAGAGGGGTAAGATTGGAATCTTACGGGATAAGGGTTTGGAGGACAACAAGGGGGAACTATCACCAGACCTGTTCAACCCCATATAGCGAAAAAAGAGATCTAAAGAAAAGATAAAGGGGAAAAAAGTAGGTGGGCAAAAAATGAAAACCACACCAGACATAATTTTCATGGCCAAAAGAACAAAAAACTACAAAGATTAATTTGACATACTAGTGAGAGAAAGGAAAAAAAAGGGTTAAGATGAATATAAAGAAAAAATTTGGTTGTCTCCAAGAAAAAAGGAAACCCAAAAATGTAATACAAAAAAAAAACATAAAAAGTCCTGATTTATTAATTCGGGGAAAAATTCCTAAAATTAAAAGATTAAAGAGATTTTTGGGGGAATATCAAACAAAAAACTTTTTTGAAAAAGAAGAATACATATGGGGAACTCACACCAATGACATTACAAAAAGAAAACCCCGGGGTTTTATTGAACTAATAAATTTGGCTGGCAGCAAAAACATGGGTAAGAAAAACAATCAATACCCTATTGAAGGGCCCCAGAGAATTTGGGTTTTTGGGGGAAGAAGCTGGGAAAAAATTTGGCAGGAAAAGGGGGAAAAATGTGGGGGTAAACAGACCCGCCCACAAAGAAACTTATCAAAAGAATAATTCCATAAAACGTTCTTCGGATATAATGTTTAAAAGGGAAAGGGTTTAAATTTGGTGACTATGGAAAACAGGGGAAAGGGGAGATCGGGGAAAAGAGGGGGAAGATGTTGGGGTGGTCACATCATGGTTCGGCAAAATATCGACATCAGAACTGATTACAGTCCCCCAAAGAGATTTGGGGGCAGGGCGCCTTATGCCAGCAGGCATTTGGGAATTTTATTGATTGATAGTCTTGATCACCGCCTCATTTCTTAATTGAGAGGCCCCCGATCGGGGCAGAGAAGCCGATTTGGGCCCAAAACGTTCACGCATGACAACGCACCCCAGACACGCACAAAATTTTTAAGGGCCCAAAGGGCCCCAAATATCTCATCAGGTGCAGAAGAATATAACACAGCCCCCCTTGGGGGAATGGGAAAATTGGGAAAACCCTTTGACGCACCAAAAGGGAGAGTGGTTAATGCATGGAAAAAGGGGACGGAAGCCACAGCTTTTCCCCGGGGAAAAATTTTTGGGGTTGGGTGAGAAAAAGGGATTTTTAAAATTTGTGCTAACAAAATTTTCACATATCAAGTTATAAGCAAAGTATTAAGCAAAGTCACTAGGTGGGAAGAATTTTTTTGCAAAAAGTTTTTCCATAACTCTCTCCATAAATTTTACGGCTTACCACCCACAAAATTTCCAGATCACATTGTGGTGGAAAAATTTATGAAGATAAAGGGAAAATTTTTTTGGATCATTTTTCCCAAAGATTTAACCAAATGATAGGAAAACAAGACTAAATCATTTTTGCTGTTATCGGGGTAAAAAAGTGTTTACGGGGGAAATGATCTGAAAATAAAAGGGGTAAAATATGTGTGGAAAAGCCAAAAGATCCCCAATACTGCACCGGCCCCGATAAACCCTCCAAACAGGCATCGGGAGAAAATTTGGGGCAAAAACATGAATGAGCTTTGTAAAAAATTCAACACTTAGTTTTAAAAAAACAGATCAGGGGGAAATTTGGTTTCAAGGTTTCCTAATACCAATGGGAAAAACCCAAAAAAAAATCACAAACACATAAGTGGTTCTAAAATAATTACAATGGAAAAAACAGGGAACACAGCAAGCTTTTAAAAGGGCATGCAGACTGATCGATTTTGGGGGAACATCGCATGTTTTTTCCACCCCATGGGTTTTAAAAATGAATAAAGAAACTTGGTGTAATGCATCAATCTTTTTTTATGACATCTTTGGGAAAGGCTTAAAATGGTTTGGGGACAAAATTTACTTGACCCAAAGGGTGCTTGGCAAAGTTTCAACCAAAACCTTTAAAAAAGCTCACGCCATCAATATAGATTTAATTGGTTTTTGGTTAAAATTAAAAATTGCAAAAGGGGCCCTGTTTGAGAGAAAAATGGAAATGGGGGTGGTAAATTTGGAATTTGCCCCAAAAATTCCCCTAATCCACCCCAGGGGCCCCACCATTCCAGTACTATTTTAATGTATTCAAATAATGATTACGAAGAGCAATTATTCCGGAGGTTTTTGAAAATTATTTCAAAAACCCCCCCTCATGGTGTAGACAGGGAGAGACGGGGGTGAAATTCAAAAACCCAGAAAGAACTGAACCAATATCCTGGTCGATGTTTCTGGGGTAACGATAAAACATACCGTTTGGGATCATGGTTTCTCCCTAAATAATCACATTGTGAAGTCTGACACACCACATGTCACTTTTGAAGGAACACTCACCCAAGAGCATCTATGAGATTTGGGGGGAAAATTTTAATTAATCTATGCTTTTTGGACCATAAAACCAAGTTATTGGAAGCCTCGCAACGACTATCCGCACTAAAAACTGGGCCGCCAAAAATTGAGAACGCTTTTTGTGCTCCCTGTACCAAGGATTGTTTTTACATGTATAGAATTTTGTTGCCCCCTAACAATTAGTCCCACGAAACAGTGAGACTGGAAACAATTTTAGAATGAGGCTATGGGTCATTCTGGGATGCACCAAAGATACAATTTGGGGTGCCCAAAGAGATTTTTTTGACCCCCCCCACTATTGGGTAAAGAAATTTAAACTTGGAGAGGTTTCCCACAATTCTTTTCTTGTGATCCCGGGCCCCCAATTGGGGTGAAACCAACTTTTTTCATGAATTTTTCCGTTTTTAATGGGCCCCTTCCTTTGAAGCCCGAAAGCCCCCCGTTTTGGGGCCAGGTTTCTTTTTTTATGCCTTTTCGCTGGGGCAATTTCAGATGTGCTCTGCCCTCATGTCCCCTTTTTTAAGGGGAAACAGGCTAAATTGTGCCAATTTTAAATTTTTTAACATCTGGGCACGGGGCTTTTTGTACGGGACGGGGAAGGGGAGTTTTAGCAACTTTTTTAATACTTTAAAAAAAGACCATAGTACCCGCTGTTTTTGTGTTTAAGGGTGGTCTTTGACCCCTTTGTCTTTATAGTGTCAGCGATGATTTTCTTTCCCCCACAACTTATCTTAGTTCAGTCTGGGGGTAGTCCCCCCCTTTTTTTGCCAGCTTGTCTTGTTCATTTTCCACCTTTTTTGCAGTGATTAAACCAGTGCACGAGGGGCGCCAACCATTGAGATCTGTTTTGCCTTTTGCTTTTTTAGTGGTGATGACAGAAAAGATCGGGGAATATCACGACTTTGGGGTTTCAGAGGGCTCTTTTACTTAGGAAATTTTCCGCTGTTCTTTCTGTTTCCCCCAGTTTTTTGAGTATTTTTCCTTTTGGAACTGCTGGACCGGAATTTTTTTTTGAGATTTTCACTAAATTTTCCCTCCGCCATCGCCATTGTGCCCCGCCGATCCACCGCATACACGGATCCACCATTTTAGGGGATTCGGTCGCCATGATTTTTTTTGTCGCCTTTTTCGGGCCTTCCCTTCTTTTTCAGATGCCGGGGTTGATTCCCCTTTGTTCCGGGATTTTCGTTTTCCCCGCAAGGGTACTTATTGATTGCCGGGATTGATTTGACTTTGCATTTTGTTAGGACCAGATGGTCTGTAGTCAGTGCTTTGACGTTTTTTGCGAATCTGGTTCTCTTTATCCTGCCTTCCGAATCTGTTCATTCTTTTGTACATAGATTGGAAATCAAGCCATTTAAGTTTTTCCGCCAGTATCAAGACTTTTCATCCCTTCGATC
>JADZMA010000659.1:0-31338 GCA_020796225.1 Arion vulgaris | reverse complement strand
ACTAAAAGTAAAATTGAGAAAGATGAATCAAGGAATTTTACTGTAGGCTTTAAAGGAGACAAAGGATTCAAAAAAAAAAACGCTATAAGAAAATTTTAAAAATGAACTTTGATTAGAAGAAAAAATATAGACTAAATTTAAAAAAAGAGATTGGGGAGTTTCCCAGAAGAACGGATGGAAAAATAGATTTTTAAGAAACGTATTATGGAAGTGAAAAGAGCAGCGAAGAGATAAAAGAGCATATGCAATCGACTGGCTGAAAAAGGGGGAAAAAAGGAGCAAATAAACAGAAAGTTCAAAACACTAAAAAAAATTTTACGGGAAAAATTTGTTTCAAAGGGGTTTTCCCAACAAGAAGTTCTAACATCGAACGAAAAAAAAAGATAAAAAATTTTAAAAAATTTTAAAATAGACCTGACCCACCAGTACTACCAAGTTTGACAAGGGGGAAAAACACCCCCTACCAAAACGAAGAAAATAAGTGTAGCTGAGGTAAAGGAGGCAATAAATTTCCCTTGATAAACAACAGCGGGTGATGACAACATTACTGCAGAAATGCTCAAAGGGCTGATGATACAACTATTAGCCGGGTAAGAACTATTTAATAAAGTATAAGAAGAAACTGCCCCAGATAAGGAAAAAGGGGAATAATTTTTAAAGAAAAAAAAGGTGATCTAAAAAGATTGCAAAACTGAGGGGGATCACCCTTTATCAGAATGACCAAATTTTTAAAATCATTTTTAATAGAATAAAGGACAGGGCCCAACCCAAGAGAAGAACAAGCTGGTTTTAGACATGGGAGAAGCTTTATCCAAATAATTAAGAAAATTTTTTGGGAGGAAATATTGAGGCAACAACCACCATACTAAATTTCACAATTTTTAAAAAAAGTTTTGATAGTCTACACAAAACCTCTGTGGAATATTCGAGATGCTAGGGGAATACCAGAAAAAATAATAAACATTAAAAGAGCCTCTATGATGGTTCACAGGTGCAGTTCGCACTGATGGTGGACACAGCACGCTTTATGGTTCAAAACCCGGGGAAAAAAGGGTGTATTCTATCTCCGCTTTGTTTGGGGGGCATGACGGGGGTGGAAAAAGTTTTTGGGGGGGAAATGCACGATTGGGGGAAAATAGTCAACAGAAGATTTGGATTTTTCAGATGATATTTTTGTTAAGAAAAAACCGATATGAAAAAAAAAGACAACTTGTCATCTATAGCATCAAAAATTGGGCGCAGAAAGATGAAAAAAAAAATATAATGAAAACCTATGGCAAGTAAGCAGATATCAATGGAACTAAAATGATAAAAATAAAGAACATTTTTTTGGGTAGCAATTTTGATTGCACAGGAAATGTTAAAAAAGAAATTATGATACGAATTGGCAAAGCAACATAGTTTTTAAAAAGTCTAAATAAAATAGGGAACGGTTAAAAGTATTAAATAAATTAGAATTTTCAATTCAAAGTTATAATCCAAATAAGGATTTGGGAAAATGACTAAATATATAGAAAACAAGTTGAATGCATTTGAAAATAGATGTCTACGAAAAATAATGAATATAAAGGGAAAATTCAGAAAAGGGGATGAAATCAGAGAATGTCTGGTAAACCCACTAGTGACAACTGTTATGAAAGAGAAATGGAGTATTTTGGGAACACCTTGGGGAGAAAAATCAAATAATATCAAAGCAGGCATTGAAGGGGGATGCAAAGGGTTCAAGAAAGAGAGGCGCCCTAAGGAGCCCCTGAAGGAACTTTGCTGAGAGAGGCAGGAAATATGGTCTCAGTTCCATGGAGGAGATTGAGCGAGTTGCCCAGATAAAAGCAGGTGAAAGGGCCCTATGTAACGAAAAAGGCGAGGGGAAATTTAATTTTATTATTATTAACGAAACTGTTACGGGCTTAATACATTTGTCAGTCTTATTTTCTTGTTTAGTGTAGCATTATAAAAAAATTAATGTTTTGGAGTTCCAGAGTGATGTTCAAGAAGATCAATATTTCACATTAATTTTTAAAACACTTTGAAAAAAAACTCCCTAATGTGAAAGTGGCCCCAAAAAACATCATAATGAGGCGTTGATGTCCAAAGAAATGGGCTTTTTCAGACAGAGTTTTTCCCCATATTCGGTACCTTCCCCAAAATGGCACGGGCTGACAGTTGTGCACGCACGATCTCGATCTTCTGAACAATCCAGGGCTCGGGTTTCACCCCTGAACGGCATATGGGTATGGATTGAAATCCCAATTTAGCCACAGAGACTCGTAAAGTGTTAAGGCAACAGCACACGACCAGGATTAATCACTCGTTGGATCCGCCCAAAGACCAGGGCAAATCACTCGTTTGGGATTCTTAGTAAAATCTTTACGTGCCGCTTCAGTTTCTGAATTATACGGGAATATATTTGTTTATAATCATATCCTCTCTTTCTTTTCTCGCGATCGTTCTAGGCTAGTTTTCATAATTTTATTGTGAATATATAAACAGCCAAACATCAGAACGTAATGTAGGTGCAAATGTTCACAAACAGATGAGACTGCAGTAAAACTATTTGATTGAAAAAACACGTAATCACAAAGTACTGTAGTTTTACAAATTACAAAAACAATGACAAAATACAGCAACGTTTCAACCAACAAGGCCTTTATCAAACAAACGAACAACAGGAGTGACAAATTTAAAAAAACAAATGGGCGACCAAAAACAAACGTTTCTAATAAAATCTGGAAATAAAAACGAAAATCTGGGAAAAAAAACGAATAACGAAATAAATGTAACACAAAAAAACACATATAAAAACTAGAAATAGAACGGAAGAGAAACAATGAAAATCTAGTAAATATATAACTTGAATACATGCAACATATCCCCATATAGATTACAAGGCATGGAAAAAGAAAGTACTAATAAGCATAGGAATGTAATACGTTGAGCCCACGTAGTCGCAAGGTACCATACAAAGAAATCAACCGATTCTCCAGAGCAAATCGATTGCGATCATCCGAGGGAAAACGATCGGGTGGGTGTGACCTGGGCATCGTGAGCTCCTAAATGGCCAGTATCATTTAAATGGGGGGCTACAGGGTCACGGAGCATTGGCGTATGTCACGCAAGTGTTGGGCGAATCGGTCACTGCGCCCCTTGCCTGTCCGCGATATAAGCCTTGTTTCACCGCTACAGATAATGGCATAGGTAAGATTACGGGACTCGCATGTGAAACCATCGTCAATAAGAAACGTGGCTAAAGGAAAAGATACAGTTCGCATCTGTATCACATAAGCACACGTGTTGCAACGCCGACGGCCACACTGGACAGTGCCAAAATGAGTCTGGATATGGACTTAAGGCGACTGTGTACCAATATATCCTTAAGACTTCTGTCCCGTCTGTAAGCCACCAAAGGATAGTTGGGGAAGACAGAACGGGTATCAAGATCTGACTTAAGGATAGACAGATGACAGAATAAAACATTTTTCACCAGTGAATTATGGGGGTGGAAAGTTAAGATAAGTTTTACTCTCTCAGAGTTAGTGGTCCTATGCTGGCTGGTGAGGGCCTGCTGGCGAGTGATTGTCTGAACTCAATGCATAGCCGAGACAAGCACCCTCTCCGGGTGTAGGCGCCTACGAAAGAAAAGCATCTCGCGAGCTCTCTCAAGAAAATCATCGTCCTCGCTACAAGGCGATGAAGGCGCAAGAGCTGCGAGAATGGCAAAGAGTCACGACAAGCCTGGGGATGGGAAGAAGTATAAAGGAGAGAACTATGTGCATCAGTAGGCTTGTAATATACTGATGTAGTGATAGTGGATAGGCGTAGGAGATAGTAATGCAAGAAAGTTGACACAAGTAGTGGAGATGTGAGAAGTAAACGAATAGAAGGGTTGAAAACGTTAATGAAATTAATCGGCTTCAGGCATATCAGTAATGCCAATACAGTCATCAATGTATCTGTGATAGACAGATGGAAGGGGGCCATCATATGTAGTCCATACTAGGTGTTCAAGAAAACCCATGAATAGACAAGCATAACTAGGTCCCATTTTTGTACTCCATGGCAACCCCACTGATCTGCTCAAAGAATTGGTCATTAAACTGAAAGGAGTTAAGAGTGAGAACTAGTTCCGCAAGACGAAGGAGAGCAGAAGTTGACACAAGTGGATTAGTTCTATTGAGAAAGAATTGGAGAGCTTTAAGGCCGTCAGGATGAGGTATAGTGTACAATGAGTGACTGATTCGCAAAACACTTGCGCGACATACGCCAATGCTCTGTGATCCCTGTAGCCACCTATTTCAATGATACTGGCCATTTAGGAGCTCATGATGTCCAGGTCACAGCCATCCGATTTTGTTCTCGGATGATCGCAGTCGATTTGCTCTGGAGAATCGGTTGATTTCTTTGTAATGTACCTTGCGACTACGTGGGCTCAACGTATTACATTCCTATGCTTCTTAGTACTTTCTCTTCCCATGCCTTGTAATCTATATGGGATATGTTGCATGTATTCAAGTTATATATTTACTAGATTTTTCATTGTTTCTCTTCCGTTCTATTTCTAGTTTTTGTGTGTGTTTTTTGTGTGACATTTATTTCGTTATTCGTTTTTATTCCCAGATTTTCATTAGAAGCGTTTGTTTTGTCGTCCATTTGTTTTTTTAAAATTTGTCACTCCTGTTGTTCGTTTGCTTGATAAAGGCCTTGTTGGTCGAAACGTTGCTGTATTTTGTCATTGTTTTTGTAATTTGTAAAACTACAGTATTTTGTGATTACGTGTTTTGCCAATCAAATAGTTTTACTGCAGTCTCATCTATTTTATAAGTAATGTGGTGAATCTACAACCCTAACCAGACTGCAAGAATTCCAAGTCTTCTTCAAACGCTCCATATCTACCACTTGTCAACCACTCTGTGTGATTTGTATGTGATCTGAGCCCAAGAGCGATTGTACGCTGTCCCAGTATGCGCCTACAAGTAGGCCAGCACATCCGATTTAGTGATGCTTGTGTTACTAGGGTAGCTTTCCTGGGTCCTACATCAGTCGCCCTCTTACGACATGCCTTGTAGGTCGAGTGTACTATTCTTTGCTTCCCGAGGCAAAACAGGATTGGATAAAGGAAAGAGGAAGAAGACGAAGAAGTTGAATGACTTTAAACTTACCGCTGGTTGACCTTAGGTACTTTGTCCATTGAGCAATTAATTCTTCATATCAGGATAGGGAAACCCTTTCGTATTATTAGACGTTAACCAGTCTGTAACGAAAGAGCTTGTTGCTGCTGGCAGCAGTTCGTTGAGCAGCATAGTGTGACCCATTTCCTCAACTTGGCAAAGGATATCTTTGATGACATATGTTAGAACTTGAAACCTGTCCCTATATCTGATAATATCTCTTCCTATTGATTGTCCAGAGCTGGTGAATACCTCCATTGCATATGACGATTTTGAGCACTCTGTGATAGATAACCAGAGGTTAATTAGTATGGTAATGTGGCAAATACATGCAAGATAAGTTTGGAAGGAAAGAGGCTACAAGACAGACTACTGCCAGATATAAGGATGTCTGTAGGCCCGCTCCTCTACCAGTACCAACAAATGGGAAAAGCTAGCTGATGATCGAGTTATGTGGAAAACAACATTACGGGTGAGGAGGGAAAGAAAAAAAACAATCTGTCATTACTGCCTGTAAAACCGATTTTAAGGTGGTGTATAGCAGGTGAGAAGAGAGCCTGAGGAATTTAATGGCCGCATGGCTAGTGCAGTGCCGCGAAGCTGTTCAGGGTTGGATTTTTCATTTATGCCCACAATAGAAAATAAATTTATTGACCTTACCGTAAATTGAACACTGGTCTTCCGCATGGCAGCCGGCCGCGCTCTAATCCATTCGGCCAGACGTACCTCTGAGCATTACGCAAAGGTGTAGAATCTTTTTAAAAGAGACTAAGGAGGAGCTAAAAGCAAGAGAGAAAAACGAAAACTCAGAAGCTGTCACAGTAAAACACTTGCAATTGGCTCTGTAAACAAAAAAGACAAGGCAATCTCAGAAGCTGTCACAGTAAAACACTTGCCAATTGGCCATCTGTAAAGACGAAAAGGTCTTTTACATATGCTTACAAGATATGCATACAAGATAATTACTATAACTACTGAGAAAAGCTCTCAAGTTCTTTCTCAATAGGAGAACAAATCCACTTGTCTCCACCTCTGTCTTCCTTCATCTTGCAGAACTAGCTCTTACTCTAAACTCATTTCAGTTCAATAACCAATTCTTTGAGCAGATCAGGATTTCGCCATGGACACTAAAATGGGACCTAGTTATGCTTGTCTGTTCATGGGTTATCTTGAACACCAAGTATGGAATACATATGATGCCCCTTTTTCCGTCCGTTTATCATAGATACATCGATTAGGTATTGGCACTACTGATATGCCTAAAGGGTTTTTTGCCCCGTTTAAATTTATCAATGATTTCAACTCTACTATTCGATTTATCCACTTTCCCCACTTTGTGTCTATTTATTTGACATCACGATCCCCATAAACCAATCCACCCATCACAAATCAGTATGTTATAACCTACTGATCCCAAAAGTTTTCCCCCCATCCCTTTCCCATACCAATGCTTGTCACGGCTATTTTCCAACGTTGCCCCGTCACGCCTGTACAGCGAGGATGATGATTTTCGATAGAACTCGCAAATGCTTGATTTCTTCCGCAGCCACCATACCAGGAGAAGGTGTTTGCATCTGCTATTTGTTCGAAAATTGCTCGTCATGGTGGCCTTATAAACCCACATAAACTTCCAACTTAAGGGGAAACTTACTTAATTTCCACCCTCATAGTTCATTTGAAATGATTTTGTTCCGTCATTTTTCCATTCTAAAATCGGTCCAGAGACACGTTCAGTTTTCCCAAAAACTATCCTCTGGTGGATTACAGACGGGACAGAAATTTTAAAGGATATATTGGGCACAGTCGCCTTAAATTCACTGTCCAGCAGACCCGGATTAGCATTGTAGCAGAAGAGAAATGCTAGGGGCCCCCGCGTTTTGGGGGGGCCGGCTCTGGAGCTGTTGTCACTAGTCATAAAAAGGAATAATTTTGGGGAGGTGGGTAAAAATTTTCCCCTTTCTTTTTTTTTTATTGAGGTTGGGGCCAAGGTCATGTTTACTAAATTTGGGACTTAATTGGGCGGTCACACTGACCATTAACGTAACAGTTTTTTTATTTTTTTGTATAGGAGGTTCTTGGCACACGTTTTCTAATAAACAAAAATTTGAAAGCTTGAACAAAAGAACAATTAAATTTGACTCATAACCCAGTTCAAGTCTCTTTTCGTTCAGTATTTTTTGAGCAAAATTTAGTTTAAAAAAAAATGCAAGTGGGCGTATGAAATATTGTTCTAAGACATGAGCAGATCTGGGACTTAAATAAATTTCATGTCTTTCACGTTTTTTGTGAAAAACTGTTTTGCACCGACTAGATGTCCCAGAAAATAATGCGAGGGGGGGCCCAAAATGATTAAACAAAAAATTTGGACACACTTGAAGGAGCTGCAACAAGAACCCCAAACAGAGCGAAATTTACAGAGAAGCACACAAACGGACACAGAGAGTAATTTTGTATTTGTTCTGCTAACTTTGAATGTATTTAAATCCTCCCATCTTGTTATTTTATTATTATTTTATTTTACATAGCAATTTTATGTTTCAGTGAAAAATTTAAATTTTTTAAAAATAGTTTCTATCATTTTTCGTTTTCAATGAATTTAAATGTTTTAAATCAGAGTTATAGTCATGTTAAGTGGTTAAATTACGAAGCACCCTGTATAAAAATTATATCATGAGAAAATTGTTTTCATAAAACGCTGTCCAAATTCACATTTATATGTTAATTAGTAGAAAGAAAAAAATTTTTTTATTTGTAAATTCATTTTCTTTCCCGATTGAGATAGACATCATAGGCAGACCAGAGATGGGGGAATTACGCTTCTGGAAGTGCAAAGCAAAGCAAAGATGAAAAGGAAAAATATAACCAAGTTTTTGTATCAAAAACGCAAGCTGTCTGAATTTTTTAATGCGTTTTAATGGTGCTGAATCCAAAAAAACGAAGAAAATATAGAAGCCCGGTCTAAAGATAGTAGATGAAGATATGAAAAGAAAATCATCATTACCAAATTAAGATCAGAACTCTTCAGATTTGCCCATTTTACAAGAAAAACTGAAGTCGAATGTACAGCAAGCCCTTTCCAAATTTAGCTTTTTTTTTCAACCAAAGAGAGGCAAAAAGCACAGCACATGTTTCCCAATGTAGCAACATCATCTACAACCCAAAAGACAAGAAATAAAATGTACTCCAACGATAGGGAATGGCCAATCAACTTCAATCGAGATTTTTGGGATTGGAAAGGAAGCAGCGAAGTGCAACATATGAACAGTGATTTCTTGTCTTCCAAAAAAAAAAAATACGATAAAGAAAACAATCCACGAATTTGTCGAAAATCGTTTTTTACATATACACATAAACCAACAAACAAAAATCAAAAGATTGGTTGGTTATTCAGAAACTAAAGGACAACTTTTCTGTTTTGTTTGCAAAGTTACTGATTCAGACTGTTCGTCACGGTTTACGAAAGAAGGATTTTACGATTGGGAAAAAGCAAAAATTTGTTGAAAAGAATGAAGAAAGCACCCCCCATAGACAAGCGATAATTTCTGTTAGTTTGCAAAAAAAAGATGTCGGCGATTCTCAACTTGTAAGCCAAATTAGACCGAAAAACATATTGACACTTTTGGAGCGAATTACTTTAGTAATCCAATTTTTTGCAGAACAGGGGCTTTTATTTCGGGGTAGGGGTGAAATTATTGGTTTACCCAAAAAATTGAAATTATTTAGGTTTGTTAATTAAAGTCAAATTTGAAATTTTTTTGGCTCAGATATAAATACTTATGCAAATAAAGGAAAGGGACATACATCATATTATCAAAAAAAACGTGAGGAATTTATCCATCTAATTGCATCGATTACTGGATCATATTATTTGCGAAATTAAGAAATGCAAGTACTATTAGTTTCACTGACTCTACCCAGACATTTCGATGTGGACCAACTCACTCTAATAGTGCGCTATGTGTTACCATCTGGGCCAGTGGAAAGGTTTGTAAATTCTTGGGTATGGAAGGTCAAAAGCTAACAACTCGCCCCAAAATTTACTTGATTTTTTTAAAAGGGAAAAAGGCATTGATACAAAAACTGTCGCGGTCAAAGCATGACAATGCCAGCAACATGAGTGGGGAAAAACAAGGAAAGCACGCATTAAGGAGATAAATAATACGCAGAATAATTCCTGCTTTGCACATTACGAATTTGGTTCAATTGCGCAGAATGGTATAGAAGCATCCATTTTTTCGATTTTGTTGAAAGTCTCTATACATTCTTTCCCTTTTACCTATCGATGGGGCACTTCAAAAACATGGGAAAATACAGGTTCAAAACTCCCGACTTTGAAGAGACTTTTGACACCAGGTGGTCTTCCGAGCTGATGCGACAAAAGACTTTTTTTGGTTTTACCATTATCAAAAAGTTTTTGACATTCAAAAAATGGGTCAAAAGGAGAGTGTCAATCGCGATGGGCTAGTTTTGGAGATGAGGTTGGAAAAGGGGAAAATTGCATTTTATGGAACGGAATTTTAGAACGCTTGCGGCAGCGCTTCATTACAGTCACCTGATCAAGACCTTTAAAACGGGGTATGCTCTTTGAATCGTTACACGGGTACGTCTCAATGCGGCCTACATTTTCAGATATTGAGGCCGCCAAAACCTGACTCACTGTCAAGAATATCGCAAAAAACTTCACGACGACGCGCGAAATACAAACGACGATTTTAGTGGCTCTACTACGCTGATGAAGTTGTAGAAATAAACACCCAAACAAAATTTGAAAGTCAGTGTTTATTGTCATAATTGATAATGTACTTGCCTTAGCTAAACGCATGGAAGGTACCAGAGTGACTGATGTATTTGGGAAAATTTTGGAAATTTAAAAACTCTTTCAGCAGAAGAGATCTTGACAAGAACTCCAAATATTGTCAGCCTTTTCCAAGAGGATTTGGAAAATTTTGGGGCGAACTTGTGCAGTTCGCGAACTTTAAAAATAATTAGCTGCTGCATTAGCAACGAAAAGAATGAGGCCATTGAACTGCAATTTTATAAACTTATAATGGAAAATTCATTAGAGTCGTGTTTCCCAAAAGTAGAAATAGTCTTACGAATTTACTTGTCTTTAATGATTACTAACTGCAGGGAAACGTTCTTTTTTAAAATTAAAGGTATAAAAAGTGAGTTAAGAAACATGATGGGACAAGATCGTCTAAATAACCTCAGTTTAATGAACATTGAATGTAATTTACTTAGAGAAATTGATTTGTCTAGTATTATTCTAAATTTGCTCACATTAAATCGAGACAAGTTTGTTTGTAAAATTTATGTTTTATTATTTATTATCATACAAAACCTTAGGCCCTGCGCTAAATTTCATGGGCCCCGCGCTCGTAATATGGTCTCTTCTGGGCAGTTCGTAATATCCATCATGCTTGTTGTGTTTTGTGTGTTATTTTTCCCACTTTGTCGCGTATTTCTCTCTGGCGATGGTTTTTGCTTCTTCCTAGCTGACTAGGTTGTCATCTTGAGATATCCCTGCTCCCCCTTTATCCTGTCTGTTAGCATCTTCATTCCCCTTGAGCTTGCAGTGTGAGGGTATCTACTGGATTAATACACTCTTGGAATCATGGGCCAACTGGGCTACGGTTGACATGAGATCACTTAGTTCTTTGTTCCTTTCAGATTTCACTGCTGAGATAGCAGACAAAAAGGATAATTTTTCCATGTATTTGTTCCACATGTTGTAATGCTATTTTTGCAGCTGCATTGAGGGCATCCAGCTCTGGGAGCCTGTTTGACCAGGGAGGAGAGGTAGCCCTATACAACCAGCAGTACCTCTCCTCCATGGTCATACAGGCTGGTTGTATGTGTCTTGCTGAGCCAGTGCCAATATTAGTCTGTGGAAGCTTCTTTGGAGTTTGCCATGAAGCTACTCTTTTCAATCTGCCCTACTGTAGCTGTCTATTTGGGGGTGATTGATAGTTAATCAGTCTCTTGCATTTTTCTCCTCGTTGAAGTACTTTCATGTTCCGACTGTCTTCCATTGGTTGAAGTCCTATGGCCGTTTCCAGTATTTCTATTGGGGTAGACTTGTGGTTTCAGTGATGATCCGTGCCTGACTTAACACTCGGCTTAGCTTTATGAAGTGTGTCTTGGAGATTATGACCCAGACTGCTATGCCATACTTAACGTAGTGGTCAAACTCTCCCAGAGTAAATCCTTTCGGAATGCTACAACCCGCACTCCTGTTGGTGACGCTAATTTGTTCACGATCCTCAGTCGCTTCTTTTCTTTTCCTTAGTTTTATCTGTGTTTTCCACGTCCGCCTGCTGTCCATCATGATTCCTCATATATGTTGACATTCGTCTATTGAGAGTAGGTGGTCATTGAACTTGAGTTTGACCATTTGTTTCTTCTTGGATAGGCTGAAGACTGAAGAATTTTCATTTATAAATTGCAATCAAGACCTGGTCTATTTTTCTAGCTTTTAAATTACATCTTGCATCCTTGATGTGGCTACTGTTATTGATTCTTCTCGTGTCCACAATGCCAGATCATCAGCGTAGATTGCACCATGCACTCTGTTGGGAATGTCTTCCATAATCATTTATAAAAACTAGAAGTAGCGTGGGTGAGAGGACTCCTCCTTGGGGAACAACTTATTCGATGATTGCCTCCTGCTATGTTTTTCCTGGTCCTATACTTTGGCTGTTCTATTTACCAGATAGTGACATATCCAGATATACATACGCCTTTGATTCCGAGTTTGAGCAGTTTGATTTTCAGTTCCTCTCTCCAGACCTTGTCGAAATCCTTCTCCATGGCAACCCATACGTTAGAGTTCTTTCTTGAAATCCACTTTCGATCTCCTGTGCAATGTAAGTTACTTGGTCTTCGTTCTGTTGATCCATGCTGACTGAATCCACTCTACTGTAGTAGTATCATTTGTTTTTGCTCCAGTTGCACCATGAGTCTTCTATTGAGAAGCATCTCCATCACCTTTCCAACACACCTAAAGAGTCTAATTGGTCTACGATTGCTTGGATCGAATCTGCCTGTTCCTTGTTTTAGCTTGGGCACTGTAATAGCTTTTTTCCATTCACTATGGTATTTCTGCGACTTTCCAGCTCGCATTCAAAACTTTTAGCAGCTTTTTCTTGACTTTCTTGCCTAGGTTAATGATCATCTCATTTGTGATGCCATCCTTTCCTGGTGACTTCTTAAGTTTAAGACCCTGGAGTGCTTCTTCAACTCACCTCTGTCCATGTTGAAACGTCTTATCTCTTCATCTCTGCCTTGCGGCTTTCTTGACTGCTCTCCTATATTTAGCCGAGGCTGCCTTGAGTGATATGTAGCTGTCTATGCTCTGCTCAGTTTCTAATCTTTCTCTGGCCTGACTCACTTTCTCTTCAATATTTTGAACTTCTTCTGACCAATAAGATTTGTAGTCTCTTCTTGCACCTCTAGGAATTGATTCTCTTGCTGCCCTCAAAATGGATATGTTAAGTAGGTATGTCATGTTCCTATCTTTTTGGTGTGTATTTATGGGGTCACAGTAGATGTCGCTGAGCCTCGCAAACTGTGCCCAGTCATCTCTGGGTCATTATTTTTTGGACTTGGATGAAATATCTAATCTTTAAGGAGAGCTTGACAGATTTGTGGTCACTGTCTCCTAGCTGTTCCATGAAGGTTCGATTCAAGTTGTGGGCTTTTTCACCGGTGGCAAAGTCGAGGTCTGTGGGATATACTTTCTGTCTTCTGGAGAGAAGGTTGGTGGTCATCGAGTCCATTCCTGAGCTGTAGGTTGTTATCTATTTCCCACTGTTCTGCCCCTTTATTTACATTGGTGTCTTGGTATCCCCACCTTTCTGAGTGACTGTTAAAATCTCCCACTACTAGAGAATTTGTATTGGTCAGTGTTATGGTTTCCAGCATAAGGGCCCTGTTAGTTCGAATCTGTTAGATGTCTACAAAGATGCAATTCTATGATTTCTGTTCCCCATTTGTGCTGACTTCATTCTATTTCATGGTGTATTTGTTGCTCACACATATGAGCTCCCCTCCTCCGTGTGGCCTTATCTGTATAATTGATAACCCGACAGAGAATATGTGTGGGGGGTTTGATGTGTGATTTCTGAATACATGCAAGGCCTATTTTGCACTGCTAGGGCCTGTTTTTTGGTGTACATTTCCTCGGTGTTCCATCGGATTATGTTGAATCTCTTGAGTCTGGTGGATTTTGATTCGAAGATTTTCCTTCCGCTCATTTGCACGGCGCAAGGCGACTACATTTGGGACAGTTTTTACTCACCGCTGAAAGTATCAATTTTTGCCATAGTGTGCGGTTATTCAGATTTAGCAATAAGTAAGGAAATGTTGCATGAAGAGGTAACCCATCATTTTCTTGTTTTGCTGCCGCCGAAACCATACCAGTCAAAGTTGGACATCTCGAATGTTGACCTCTAATCTTGAACATAAGATACATTTTCATCTTTCTGCCAGGTGCATTTTGCTCACATTTTCTTCTAATCACGATGGTTTCATAGCTTTATGTGAAAACATCTTGTGAAAAATTCAGACACATTGGTAATGTCTTGTTTGTGGGTGATTGAATAAAACATATTTCAAATACTCGACAACATACTGTCTGGATTTCTTCTTTTATTCCGACATAACCTTGTACAATATGCATAGATTCTGTCTATTGCACTATTAATCGTTGTGCGTGGGCAGGACTCGCGTGACTTTGAATTTTCAGCTTAGGGGGGCGGCCGATGGTCCTCAACGCCACCCAAAATGTACTTTTCAATCCAGCGCCCCCTTCCAACTTCTCAGCGCCCCTGGTTGGCGGTACCGCCTCGTTGGAACCTATAATGTATGTCCTATCCATCGCCACCTTCTGCCCCTTATCTCTTGTTCCACCTGCCGTTGTCCCTCTCTATCCCACAGTTTCCTGCTGCTGCTTTATTGGTTACTGTATTTTGAACCGACGTCGTAGAATACCGGACAGACCAAAATGTACAGAAGAGCATGTGCGCTGATGATTCACCGGAGTCGCTTGTTAAACACACTCTTAATTCTACTCTCAGATTTTTTGTACAACGTGGGATTCCAAACTCATTTAAACGCTGGATATAATCCATACCCATTTCTGTATCCATATTCAACAGACTGAGCAACTAATAACTTAAAGGAATTGCAAGCAACACTAAACCAAATATGCAACCTTTTCTCAAGAGTGGTAACACAATGGATACCATTCCACTGTGGTATACTTGGAAACGAGACAGTGGTCATATTGGCAAAGGCAGACTACCACAGACAGACATTAGTATGACATATGAGAAATCAAAAGCACTGATAAGAATGACTTATAACAGCAAATATGCGAGAGACTACCAGGTTAACAAAAAATATGCGAGAGACTACCAGGGTTAACAACAAATATGCGAGAGACTACCAGGGTTAACAACAAATATGCGAGAGACTACCAGGGTTAACAACAAATATACGAGAGACTACCAGGGTTAACAACAAATATACGAGAGACTACCAGGGTTAACAACAAATATACGAGAGACTACCAGGGTTAACAACAAATATACGAGAGACTACCAGGGTTAACAACAAATATGCGAGAGACTACCAGGGCTAACAACAAATATACGAGAGACTACCAGGGTTAACAACAAATATACGAGAGACTACCAGGGTTAACAACAAATATACGAGAGACTACCAGGGTTAACAACAAATATACGAGAGACTACCAGGGTTAACAACAAATATACGAGAGACTACCAGGGTTAACAACAAATATACGAGAGACTACCAGGGTTAACAACAAATATACGAGAGACTACCAGGTTAACAACAAATATGAGAGACTACCAGGTTAACAACAAATATACGAGAGACTACCAGGGTTAACAACAATATACGAGAGACTACCAGGGTTAACAACAAATATACAGAGACTACCAGGTTAAACAAATATACGAGAGACACCAGGTTAACAACAAATATACGAGAGACTACCAGGGTTAACAACAAATATACGAGAGACTACCAGGGTTAACAACAAATATACGAGAGACTACCAGGGTTAACAACAAATATTCGAGAGACTACCAGGGTTAACAACAAATATACGAGAGACTACCAGGGTTAACAACAAATATACGAGAGACTACCAGGGTTAATAACAAATATGCGAGAGACTACCAGGGTTAACAACAAATATACGAGAGACTACCAGGGTTAACAACAAATATACGAGAGACTACCAGGGTTAACAACAAATATTCGAGAGACTACCAGGGTTAACAACAAATATACGAGAGACTACCAGGGTTAACAACAAATATGCGAGAGACTACCAGGGTTAACAACAAATATACGAGAGACTACCAGGGTTTATAACAAAAATGATATCTACTATCAACTTAATAGAGAAGAACAGGTTGTCATCTTCCAACTACGTACTGGGCATATGTTTATCAAGTACAAGATAAGCCCTACTTACATATGCACATATGGCACCAGCAAAATGACATAGAAACACATCCTGCAAGTGAATCCAACACACAATAAACAGAGGAAGCACACATGGCCAACTCGCATATCAGTCCAAGACAAGCTATATGGAGATGTACATATACTATAGTTGACCACTAACTACTTTAGAAGTATACAAGTTCATATCAGTTCAAGACAAACTATATGGAGATGTGCACAGACTACAGTTGACCACTAACTACTTTAGAAGTGTACAAGTTCATATCAGTTCAAACAAACTATAAGAGGTGTACACAGACTACAGTTGACCACTAACTACTTTAGAAGTGCACAAGTTCATATCAGTTCAAGACAAACAAATTAGAGTGTACACAGACACAGTTGACCACTAACTACTTTAGAAGTGCACAAGTTCATATCAGTTCAAGACAAGCTATATGGAGATGTACACAGACTACAGTTGACCACTAACTACTTTAGATACTGGTCCGATACAGGACCGATGTTTGAAAACGTTGGAAGAAGAAAAAAAAGTTAAGTATGGTTGTGTACACAGTGTTTAACACAATAAAACATAGACAAGATACTAATGTTAATGAATCTAGTTTGTTTCCTTCTCTTACGTTTTGTTCTCCACTGTTTACAGAGCGCTTCAAAGTTCAATTGTAAAAACATTCGTCCAACTAGAGCGTCAATTTTGCGACGGAGCATGATTCATTCTGGAGTATACACTCAACCTTGGCGAAACTCATATTTTACAGGAAATGTATATTAATTTAAGTTTTATTTCTTTCATTGATATATTGTCTTAATGATATTTTTTTTCTTTCATTGATACACCCTTCTTGTGTATCCTTTGCTTGATAAAGGCCTTTTGGTCGAAACGGCGCTGTGTATTGTTATTGCTTTTGTACTTTGTAAAACTATAGTACTTTGTTTTTACGTCTTTTGCCATTGCTATATAGTTTTACTATAGTCTTCCCTTAAATCGCTAATACTTTCATTGATATATTAACTTAATAGTATTATTTCTTTCAGTGTTTTTTAATTGGACGTTCATCGATAGCTTTACAAGTGCATGTTAAATGTGCACAAGGTAATTGATGGCTAGCTAGCTAGCTAGTATATAGACCTGACATTCTGAACGTTCTCATAGTGTGACCGCAAAGATGGCTTCCTTCGAAACCAATCCGCGTCAACTGTCAGATTTCTTCTTCTTTTGCATTCTCACTAGATTGGGATTTCGGATTCTCTAATAAAGGCAGCCGTCTGCCTCAGAATATCAGCCACGCCATATAGTTTGTCTTGGACGCTGGTGTGAGCCATCTCTTTCTTCTCAGGTTTGCATACTGAGGGCAGATTTCAAGAGTTTGGATTGAAGTGACCAGAAAATAGCAGCGCAACAATCGTATTAATAGTCTCATCAATCAACATCGAACTGACACCGTTAGTCGCTGGACGTTGTTAGAGATATTCCGAAGGAGATTGGAGCATCTACGGACATGTATAAAGTACAATGAAGATATTCTATACTAAAATAGTTCTTGTTGTTAAATCCCACTAACATGTATCAGAGTTTGGAGTCACACGTACGAGCAGAATTGGACAGAAAATGAATATATTGAATATATGTTTAAAATACTAGTTCTTGGAAACAATCAGCATGCATACCTTTCGACATCTGCTGTTGGAGACTGAGCACCTATTAGTCTGCCCGAAGTACTTTGACGTCAGTTTAGCAGACAATAACCTATTTCTATGAGATAGAAACTAAAATAAATGTACACTTTGTAATTATATACTAATAACATTTCCCATAGCCTTTTCAGACCTTAGAGTAAGAACTCTCTTCAAACTTCTAGCTCCTATTGTGTAGGGGATAGGAGGGTCAGCTCCTTTCCTCGAGTGTGAAATATTGAGTGTGGGTTTGAATCCACAACATTCTTGTGTCCGAATCGAAGGGCGAACACTTACGCATTACGAGAATACGTCTAATTTGTGGTAATAAAAAATGAAAACTTGGCATATCCTTTACATGACTTAGCCATCAACAACAGTAAACGAGTAGTCGAGTTTCTAGGCACCACTTATACGTTCAGTAGTTTCTTATTGTTTTATGAACTGTGAGATCTATTTTTATCTTTCGTAAAAATCTATGGGAGCTTATTTGCTTCCAAACTTGCTCGCCGCGAAGTTTGAATCAGGTACGCTTATTTTTGTGATCGAGCTCACTATCGTTTGTGGTTATAGTGTTCCATAATATCAGACTTGAAGAAGTAACTAGTCTGGGAGACATATATAAAGAAATATAAAAGAGACGACGGTAATGGATTGAACATGTCCTCACGGCTAGAAAAGTAAGTAAGCAAGACATGCAGAGACGTGAACTCGACAGGGAAAAGCAGAAATAAAGTCCTGTCTTGTGGTACATGAGGCAAATGTTTGAAACAGAGCTCAAAAACATGCATATGACTAGGTTTACGTAGAAATAAAGGCACAAAATGAAATTGAAGGAAAATGTTTTTTCTTTGTCTTATGTACCATTTGGTCAACCACTAGTAACAACTGTTTTAGGAAAGAGAAGATGGGGATATGCTGGGCATACCTTAAAAAGGAATGATCAAAGAATACCAAAGCAGGCATTGAAGTCGGAGGCAAATTTCTCAAGAAATAGAGAAGCCCTAGAAAATCCTGAAACGAACTTTACTGAAAGAGACAAGAAATATGGGGGCCAATTTCAGATAGGAGATTGAGCGAGCTGTTCAGGACAAAGCGGTATGGAGAAATTACTTACCGTCCCCATGCAACGTATAACGGTATGAGAGGAATATACTTAAATGAATTAACATTATCAATAGTAGCAATGAGCTTATGAAGTTGAACTAAGTGCAGAATCGGCGCTTCTGTTATCTTTGTAAAAAAAAGTATTCATCAAAATTGTGTAACTTTTGCAGCAGTTCCAAATTTATTGAATTAAATTTTAGTCCAAACATGAAATAAATGACTCTTATTTAAATCAACTTTCACCAGGCTAGACCATATCTGTCGACGTTCAGATTGAGGGGCTCTTCGGGCAGCACAAAAGACCACAACGGTAACTCCCAAAAAGATACAAGCCAAGTTACAGGGGCTCAACGAAACACACAACACAAGAACTTTTTTATACAACAATAGCAACAGCCTCGTAAATATTCAGATTGGAAATTGTGGTTTAGATATAGTTGTGTTTTTTACAAAAAATTAATTGTCTTGTGGTTGTTTGTGTTAAGAAAAACCTTTCAAACTAACAGTTGAAATAATGGCTATTGATTACGGGAACGATGTCATTGCTTTCCCAGGCAGAACTATAGGTGCTCAGTCTCTCCCCAACATATGTTGAAGCGTATGCATACTGAAGGTTTCTGTGGCTCGTTGGTTAAACACACTCCTCTCTCTTTTCCTCAGGGACCCAGTTACACTTGTACAATGGGTAACTCCAAACTTCTTAACTAGCTGAATCGATTCAACATCTATTTTAGTGTTCATCTTACGGGCAGTTGTGAAGAGACCGAAGAACGTTCCCTTATCCATCGTCAACTTTCTGACAATCAATGCTGTGGATGCAAGCATGTCTGGTCTCTCATTGTCGCAAATACCCGCAGTGCCCAGGACTGTAGCTCCATGTAAGCCTCTGGAGGTTAGAAACTTCAGTAGACGACATCCACTCATATCAAAACCTGGCTACTCTGAATCTTCCAAAGTATTGGCTGAGAGTAAGATGCAACAACGGCCCCAGTAAATGGAGTCCCAGAGCAAATGGAGGGCAGCAGTCACGGCCTCAACCTGCATCCTTATACTGGAAGTAGTCCTGTATGCTCCACTTCGCTCTGACCAACTCTACCAGACGCGCTAGTCAAAAAACCCCATTCCCAAATTTCCACCACGATTCTCAGACCCATCGGTACAAACATCAATACTTGTATTATCTTCTAACAGTTGCTTAATTGCGAGATCAGACTTCATGTTGCCTCAACCTCTACACTATCTTCCAAGAGTGGAATCATAAAATTTGCATAGCTTGTTCCGGAAGAAATATGTGCCAACACAAATATTAGAACATGGTAGCAGATTCTGGATGGAGTGTGACAGCAGACAAAATTTTGTTATTCTTTTTTATCGTCTCCATCCTCCTTGTGATTTCCGGGTAAAAAAATGAATCCTCTCCTTTCAACGCATGTCGTAAAAAACGTCGAAGAGTAGTCAGTTGTTTTAAGACAAGTACCCTATACTACAAAGGAAAAGCAAGCAAACAGCTACAGAGATAGAAAAAATTCAAACATCTCATGAAAATCCTGATGCCATAGTGGTGGGGTGGACAACTGTCAATGATGAAGGGCAGGGTAAAACAGAGCTCAAAGACATGCATAGAACTTCTTCTTCTTTGAACACTCCATATCGGCAACTTGTTAACCACTCTGTATGATCTGTATGTGATCTGAGCCTAAAAGCGATTGTACGTTGTGTCAGTTATGTGCCTACAAGTAGGCCAGCACATACGATTTCTGCAACGCTATTTATTTAGTAGGATAGCTTTCGTAGGCCACCTACCTAAGTCGCCTCTTACGACATGCCTTTTAAGTCGCAGTTGTACTGTTCTGTGCTTCCCTTGCATGCAACGACACCACACGGGCGACGCATAGAACAAGGTTTGAGGTAAACAAGAAAGGCACAAGATAAAATTGAGTGGAGATATGTTGTCTCTGCCTTATGTGTCCTTGAGTGTGACGAGGACTGTTGTGTTGGTGATGGACGTCTCCATTCTACGACGATAGACAGATCATCTCAATAGCAGTAACAACATATCTCTGGTTCCTTTTAGAACCCAGTGATATAGTCAATATAAGTAGCCACGAATTCCCGGACTTTTCGTTTTCATTTCCAGATTATAATTAGAAACGTTTGTTTTGGTCGTCCATTTGTTTTTTAAATTTGTCACTCCTGTTGTTCGTTTGCTTGATAAAGGCCTTGTTGGTCGAAACGTTGCTGTATTTGTCATTGTTTTTGTTATTTGTAAAACTACAGTACTTTGTGATTTTGTGTTTTGCGGATCTTAAAAGTTGTAACATTTATTTGCACCTTTTGCGCACGACGCCATCTTATTATCGTGCTTATGACGTAACATCCGCTCTTCATAGAGCTCCAAAAATGTTTTGTTTACTGAATATCAGATGTAAATAACAGACAATAACATCATCAACAAATTTGTCTTCACTTTGGTAAGAATTCATTTCTAACATCGCTCGTGTGGTGTCAGGGCTCCAAGGAAGCAAAGAATAGTACCACTTCGACCAACAAAAGGCATGTCGTAAGAGGCGACTTAAGTAGGGGGCCTAGCGAAGCTATCATCCTTCTAAATAAAAAGCATCGCAGAAATCGCATTTGCTGGCCTATTTGTAGGCGCATGACACAACATACAATCGCTCTTAGGCTCAGATCACATACAAATCGCACAGAGTGGTTAACAAGTTGTCGATATGGAGCGTTCGAAGAAGAAGAATTTGAAGCATCTTCTTCTGTCTTTATTTTCTCTAATTCTGTTTTGCCTCACATCGTCAGGACGAAGGGAGATTTCTAGAACGGGCTTTTGTGTGCTCTTCATAAACATTGTTTTCGTCGCCTCCGTTATCTCTGAGGTCCACCTTTTGCGTGGATGGCTCTTTACTTTGTATCCACTGTATCGGAGTAGCATTGCTCTTTGAGGTGCTTTATCTTTTGGTAATCTGCTTATGTGGCCGAACCATTTCATTTGTTGTTTCTTGATGAAGTTCAGTATTGATGTTTACCCAGTTTTTCCTGATGTCTTCATTTCTAAACCGATTCTTCTTTATACTCCATCATTCTGCGTACAGACATCATCTCTGCCGTGACTAGTTGTCTTCTTGATACTTCCAGCATTCTGCGTACAGACATCATCTCTGTCGTGACTAGTTTTCCCTTTATACTCCCATCATTCTGCGTACAGACATCATCTCTGCCGTGACTAGTTGTCTTCTTGATACTTCCAGCATTCTGCGTACAGACACCATCTCTGTCGTGACTAGTTTTCTTCTTGATACTCCCATCATTCTGCGTACAGACATCATCTCTGCCGTGACTAGTTGTCTTCTTGATACTTCCAGCATTCTGCGTACAGACATCATCTCTGTCGTGACTAGTTTTCTTCTTGATACTTCCAGCATTCTGTGTAGACACTTCATCTCTGTCGTGACTAGTTTTCTTCTTGATACTTCCAGCATTCTGTGTAGACACTTCATCTCTGTCGTGACTAGTTTTCTTCTTGATACTTCCATCATTCTGTGTAGACACTTCATCTCTGTCGTGACTAGTTTCTTCTTGATACTTCCAGCATTTTGTGTAGACACTTTCTCTCTGTCGACTAGTTTTCTCTTGATACTTCCATCATTCTGTGTTGACACTTCATCTCTGTCGTGACTAGTTTCTTCTTGATACTTCCAGCATTCTGTGTAGACACTTCATCTCTGTCATGATTAGTTATCTTCTTGATATTCCCATCATTCTGCGTAGACACTAAATCTCTGTCGTGACTAATTTTCTTCTATCATTTTATTGCACAAAAAGTAATAATTCAGCAGGAAACTTTAATCACAAGTTGCTGGATAGACATAAGAACTCTTGACATCTAACACATTAAATCAAAATTGCTTTAACATTGGACTTGGAGTTTACTAATCTAATTTTGTTTCTAGATTTAGAGCTTCATTTATATGTCAATGTGAGCGTCTGTGGCTTAGCTGTAGTGAGCTCGATCACCACCTAAGAGTATCTGATTTCTTTTCCTCCTGATCCAGAAGCACTTGAGCTTTCAGCTTTTCGGCTCGGTGCCATGGACATCGTAACCCTTTGGTTTGATGCCACGAACACCTTAAATCTGGAGAACATGTGGCTTTTCTGCCAGCCCGCAGAATTGAACACGCACTCACTGGCAGCTTGAGTATCTGGTTTAAACTCCGTGGTGGGCAATTTGGAAGCAAATTAATTCCGTGGATTTTTACGAAAGGTAAAACTAGCCCTCACCGTTCGCCCGAGTGGTTACCGGGCCCAAATTTGGGGTGTAAAGAATAGAACCACTGTTACCTGCCACGCATGTCGTAAGAGGCGACTAAGGAGGTTTGGCTGAAATCGGATGCACGTATCCGCTAGGGAATGCTAACCCAAACAAATGCTTGCAGAAAACGGATGCACCAGGCCATAAGGCGCATAACATGGTGCAACGACCCTCACAATGAGGAATGGGATAACGGATTCTACAGTCGCCAATCTGCCTCAGAGATTTAGCCACGTAGTAAGAATGTCAGATCAACCATCACGAGGGTGGCCAAAACTTACTGCAGGAAGAGGTCGGTATAAACGAGAAAGCAGAATCCATAGGGATTATATCCTACAGAACTGCCCCAGTATGCAGACTTCAGAAGAAAGAGGTGTACTTACACCAGCACCCAAGACAAACTGTATCTCGTGGCTGATAATCTGAGATAGACGGCTGTCTTTATTGGGAGAATCGAAATCCCAATCTAGTGAGAACGCAGAAGAAGAAGACCTCACCGTTCAGAAAGCAATGGCAAACTACAGAACGTATAAGGGGCGTCTCGAAAAACGACGACTCGTTTACTGTGGTTGGTGGCGAAGTTCTGTAAAGAATATGTTACAATTTTCATGTTCATACAACAATGTATTTGCTTGTTTTACTGTTTGTTACTATGTTCCTACTTCTTTACTTCCCCACGTAAAGTACAAGTAAAGAAATCGTTTTTTAAACCTCGTGGTATATTAGCTAATAAGGAGTTAGACATTTATTTTTTATTGATCGTCGGCACACGATGGGTGATGTGGTCAACATTACATTAGCCGCCTCTACTTCTCAGTGCTTTGGTAGGCGATTGAGTGACCTGAGGGACGATCCGGTGGAGAAAAATATTCCACGCCCATTGTGGAATTGAACCTGGACCACAAGCACAAGAAGCGAGTTCACAAACAACTACGCTACTGCGGTTCTACCTTCATTTCTCCTGATATCTTTGAATTGTTGTTTGTCTGAACTATCTATTGTTTGCTGAGTGTTGAGAGAAAGAGATAAGGATGATGAGACATATGAAACAAATTGATGTATATAGAAGAAATATATCATCTTATAAATGGGTCTAAATGGGAAAGGGATTGACATCATGCGTCATTCTTCACTGCACCGGGCTCACTGTACGGGCTTCACTGCACCAGGCTTCACTGCACCAGGCTTCACTGCATCGGGCATCACTGCACCGGGCATCATTGCACCGGGCATCACTACATCCTACATCGGACATCACTGCATCGGGCTTCACTGCACCGGGCATCAATGTACCGGACATCACTGCATCGGGCTTCACTGCAGCAGGCTTCAGTGCACCTGACATCACTGCACCGGGCATCACTGCATCGAGCATCACTGCACCAGGCTTCGGTGCACCGGACATCACTGCACCGGGCATCACTGCATCGAGAATCACTGCACCAGGCTTCAGTACACCGGACATCACTGCACCGGGCTTCCCCAAGTAGCTCCGTCCCTGTCGGTAGAAATGGCACGCCTCTTGTCGGTGTTACACAAAGCACAAACTCCGTAATTCCAGCAACAATCCTAACGCTTTCATTAAAAAATTGCACATGTTACTCGGTCCGGATTCGAACACACAACCTTCAGAACGACATGCAAACATTTGAACTACTTCGCCATTAAGACACATAGAGAACATATACAGTAAACCCTCGTTAACACGAACTCGAAGGGACCGAAAAAATCACGAGTTCGTGTTAAAAAAATTCGTGTAATCGGGGGACTCAAATTTTAGCATTGCAATGCAGCACAGTATTAACCATATACAATACAGATGCCATCATAGATACACTACTACAGTAATTAACTTTTAAAGAAGTACTCACGTATCATTTTCTGCAGAAAAATTCCTGTATATTGCGCTATCGCAGACGGGAGCGAAAGTGCATAGTAACTTCACGGCCAACTGTGTGTATAGCTTCCGTAAACCTAGTGGTCATTTCAGCTGTTGTAGCAAACCGTTCTAAAGTGTCCAAGGCCAAACTTCCTGGCGGGTGGGCGGTATACTATTGTCTTCATCACTTTCTTCTGATGATATTTCTTGCACCTCACACACAACTGATTGTACATGTACATCAGATTCCTCTGGAGAACACACGGCAACATCGTCATCTGCACTAATGAATTCCTCAAAACTAACTCCAGGGTTTGCAACGTCTTGAAGAATATCCCATTCGTCATGAGAGGTGGTGTCGATGTCACCATCTAACTCTTCGATAGGATTAGTGTTGCTATGTCTCCAGGCTCTGCTAAAGCAGTTCTGCAAGTGTTTTGATGGCACAGATTCCCAGGAGACAGCGATAGCTTTTATTGCATCGAGCACACTCAAACTTGGGGTTATCGTGTTGTTTTCAACAGCGCGAATTGCAACTCTCACAAGTCGCTTGCGATAAGCTCTCTTCATAAGAGCAATAATGCCTTGATCTAAAGGCTGAAGACGACTTGTTGCATTTGGGGGGGAAAAATTGAACCTTTACGTTTGTTAAGTTCAGATCATGTATTTTATGGGCCGTACACCTGTCCATTGTCAGAAGAACATGCCTATTCTGAGCCACCATTCGACTGTTGAAATGAAGAAGCCACTTACGAAATGATGTACTGTCGATCCAAGCTTTCTTATGGAGAGTAGATGCAGGTAGAGTATCCATGTTCATGTTTTTAAAACAACGTGGTTTCTTGGACTTGCCTATCACCCATGGGCGGTGTTTATCACTGCCGTCTGCATTACATACAAGGACAACAGTTAGACGTTGTGTACTGCGCGCCCACCATGGCACTTGTCACCTTTATTCCGAGGGGATGACTTGGAAAAGATTGTAAAAAAATCCAGTTTCGTCCATATTGTACACGTCACACGAGGCATACTTTTCTCTCACTCCGTAAAATCCATGCAACCAGTTGTTTGCTCCTTCTTCATCAACTTTATTTGCTTCACCACAAATCACTACTGATGAAATTGAGTGTCTCTTTTGGAACCGGTACAGCCAACCAGCGGAACAGCTGAAATCTTGAATATCCAAATTTTTGGCAATCTCATTTGCTTTTGACTGAATTATAGGTCCACTTAAAGGTACATTTGAAGTGCGCATATGGTTGAACCATTCTAGAAGTAGCGTTTCGATATCTTCGTACTTAGCACTACGAAGTCGCTTAGATTTGTTACCGGAACCTAATGCAACAGCATTAAAAATAGTTTTCCCGGTCTTTAAGTACTGTGGATAAGGTAGACTTGGCAATTCCATACTGTTCAGCAATTGTCTTTTTCTTCAATGCACCATGGTCTACTTCGTTTAGAATTCTTAGTTTTGTTTCCAGATCTATACCTGTCTGCTTCCTCTTAGACATGACTCTTCAACTGACTCTATCTAACTTTCCCTGTCCTATCTGAACATTTTCTCACCAGATTTTTATCAACTGGAATTTCACTTTCATTTTCACTTTCTCCTCCTCCTTCTCTCCTTCCACCCCTCCCCTTCCTGCCCAAACCATACTTTACTTCTAATTGGGTGTTCGCTATAAAATTCTGCACCTGTAATAAAATACAGTACCCAGAGCTTCTACTATGTAACCGAATCCTGGAAACGACGAATTTACTTCCGACAGATCTGGTATCGCACCTTCCGGGGACGCATTAATCTTTTCCCCGCTGTCCGAAAATGCTTTGTGTACATATTAATGTCTTCACCTATCTCGCCGTCTATCTCAAACTCAAGGGCATTCCTTTTACACAAACTGGACATCCACAGGTAAATGAAACTGTTAGTGTTACCTTTCCGATCACTAACAATGAAAGGCTTTAAGGTGACAACAAACATTGTGAAGCTTTGGAAGTTCGGGTTAAATGAGATAAAATTGGCGGAGGGACTAAAATACAGTTCGTGATTCGCGGTACACAGAAATTCGTGTTATTTACTGATAAGAAATAGACATTTATGACGGGACCACATTTTTGTTCTTGTTAACCGGGTGTTCGTGTTAAGCGAGTTCGTGTTAACGAGGGTTTACTGTACACAGTCAACCTTATAATAATATGTGCTTCATATTTTTGTTATTATTACAGAAAGTAATTTCCATCTCCAAAAACTTGTAAAAATGACGGATCCATGGTTTAACGAGAACAAACCGTTCAACATGACATCCACAGGCTACCTGGGAATTAAACGGGAAGAAATGTTGAGCAATCATCTTTTGGTAAAGGTAATACCAGATTTTAGATTAGGAAGATAACTTTGAAGAAATGTTAGTGAGAAAGAGGGAGAGAGCAAGGATACCTGAAGACGTGGTAGGGAAAATATTAGGATGTCGTCTGCAAACGGACATTAAACCTTCTACTCCGTAGTTTTTGTTATAGATGCATTTATATTACCATTTCGCTCGTGTGGGGCCATGGCACAAGGAAGCAAAGAATAGTACCACTGCGAGCTACAAGGCATGTCGTAAGAGGCGATTGATGTCGGACCTAGGGAAGTACCTTAGTAACTAGGTATCGCAGAAATCGAATGTGCTGGTCTACTTGTAGGCGCATAACTGGCACAACGTATAATCGCTCTTGGCTCAGATCACATACAAATCACACAGAGTGGTTAACAAGTGGTCGATATGGAGCGTTTGAAGAAGAAGATATTGCAATTTATACTGAATTAGCAAGTATTCTGGCTTTGGGTCATCTTCAAAAATACTGCGATCTAGTATATCGTCTGAGAAGCTATCCTTTGAAATGGTATCCATGGACTTTATGGAGTTCCCCAGAGTTTCCCTGTGGCTTTAAACATGTTTTGGTGTTGACTGATGTTTTTCCCAAATATGTGGTAGCCATTCCTACCAAAGATCGACCGCAGCTACAGTGGCGGTGTACTTCCCGTCTAGATGGATACCTGACTTTGGAATACCAGCAAATTACACTCGATCGGGAAAGGCTTTGAGTCCTCCGTTATCATTGAGCTTTGTCAAAAGTATGGAATTAAGAAGTCCCGGACCTCGGGGTACAATCCAAGAGGAAATGGAATTTGAGAGATTTAATCGAACACTGTTGATTATGCTTCTTCGTTGGACGACCCTGATAAGTTAGAATGGTCTCATCATGTGCCACATATGGTGTTGGGTTATAATATTACTCCCCATACATCCACAGGGTGGTCTCCATATTATTTACTTTATGGCAGGCACCTAAGTTACCAATTAATTTGTCATTGATGATTTGTTTAATCCCGATGTACAGGAAAGATGACATAAATAATTCAAAAAAGAAATTAACAGAGGGTCGTAGGGATGCCAGCGACAGAATAGCTATTGTCCATAAAAAAGTTGATGAGGGCCAAGGAAAGATTGATATTATTCAAATGAATACTTTGGTCCGTAGAAAACAAAATAAGGACTCTGACAAATTAGGAAATCTGTATTCTCCTCAAATTACAAAGTGGTACAGACGCCTGATAATAAAAAAGGTTACTACGTTATAGTTCGATTGGTGAAAATGACCAATCTCGGCTGATCATTTCGGGCCGTAAATTAAAGAATGTAAAAATTTTCCCTGCAAAATTTTCGAGTAGTCCACAAGTTAAATAAAAACAGAATAAACTACTGTATATGTTTTATTTTTATTATGACTCATAAAAAATGTATTAAATGTCCGGTGGTTATGGGGAAATTGAATTTTAAATTTCCCTTGGGGGTATATTTCATTCCTCTAGTATTTTAATTTAATGTGCTATGGGTTTAATATATTTCAGATGATTTTTGTTAAGTTTTTTTATGTTGACTGCAATGGTATTTCGGTTTTTTTGTTGTTGTTTTAAATTACATTCCACGGGTTTGGGGTTGTTTATTATGACCTCGGGGTTTGAAAAAACGTGTTGTGGATTTGTCATTCAATTTCATCCGAAATGATGGGGAGATAATATTGGTTAATTTTTTTTCCCCAGATGAAGTTAGTTTTCCTTTGCATTTCATATAATGTGGGGTACAGATATTGACTTGGGAATGTCATTACCGGAAACCCCTCATTGCTATCTAAAAAATTGAACAATGTTAAAATATTTTTGGGTTGTGTTCCTTCCTCGGGGCTTGGGGTTGGGTTATTTCCCTTTTGACCATCCAAAAAATTACAGAATAGATATGTTTTTCAACATTTTCAATTTGTTTTTTTGTTTGATTTTTCAGAAGATACAAGACCTGACAGGCGAAAGTGAAAAGTGAAAAATGACATCTGATGCGCTGCCATCAACCCACCCACATTTTGGGATGGATGTCCCAACAAATCACATTTTGTTATGCTGTTGGGTTGGCGGACACATAGGGCCATATTTTCCCCAATTATTTAATGAAATTTGCTTTTTACTTTATTAAGGTTTCAGCACAAAAGCACAGAGGTTTCTGTTTACTGGTCAAATCCCCATGGTTTTAGCAGTTTGGGGGCCCCTTGGTGCAGAGATTAATGCCTCTCTCATGTAAAAGGTAAGTTCCCCTCGTGGATTAATCTGGATATTTCTCCATAGATCTCTGATCTCAGTGCAACAGGGGTTCTAGTCCTATCGGAGACTGACGAAAAAACGTAGTTTCCCGGTTAAATTTGAACACGAAAAGAATAAACAAAATCGAAAAGACTGGAAAAACGTTGCCGGGGGAAATTCTGAAATTATTAAAAAAAAATTACTACAAAATGTTCCCCCGTCTTCAAAATTACATTGGGGGCCTTCGCCGGTGCTCGGAGTTTTTTGCAGCGAGATCTTCCTGCTAAGAAAGAATCGGGCACCATGGTTTCCCAAATCAATGATATGGTCATTCAATCAATTAATCAAGACATCTAAAAGATAAAATGTTAATTGAATGTCATCTTGGGCTTTTGCAGTTGTAAGCCCGATGTATTTGGGGGAATCTTGATCTTGAAAGGAAGGGTTTTCAGTTGTTGAATATTGTTCTCTTGTCTGGTTCACAAACTACGACATGCAGGGAAAAGTAGATGCTCTGAAAACGGGGAAAAAAATCGAGGATAAGATCACAACAAGAAGGAAAAGTACTGTGAATCAACAACGTATAGGGAAAAATCCCCTTGATTGAGAGAAGGGTTAGAAGATGTTGGTGAATTTGTCTACCGCATAAGATCATCAAATCAGGATGTACAGTGAGACTTTAGCGTCGTAATTGAAACTTGAAGTCTTTGTTCTCCCCCAGACAGTGGAATATTTCCTGCCACGCTACTAAAACAAAGTTCAGTTTTTTTTAAATGTAAATATGTCTTTTATGGCTCGGGAAAAGTGGAGTCCCAATTAAATACAAATAAGATCCATACCTTTATCAAACAGTCTTCGCTAGTCTCAGACAGGAATGTGGACAAACAGACATGTGAATAAGAACAGGGCAGGGAAAATTATGACCCAGATCAGGGGGAAAGAATGACGATGGATCGGCATTCCCCCGGAAAACACGTGAGCCACTAACAAGCACTTAAGTGGAACCTGCAAGGAAAAGGAAATTGGATATGCTAAAAAGATCGTTCTTGTATTCTTGATGAGCTTAAAAAAAGTAGTGTCTTCTGGGGAAACCCCAAGAAAAAGGACAGAGACCTCAAAATGAAGAAAACTGTGTGAGGCCATCTCCATAATCGGAGAGAATAAGTAAGTATATAAAAAGTATCGTATGTCAGTCCAACAGTTTGTATGTTTTAAACTAACCTAGTGATTGCCAAGATTCAGCACACATAGATATTATACCGAGATATTGCAACATGATATGTCAAAATGCCACAAAATAGCATTAGGCCTACCAGTATTGGTAACATTAATAAACATATGATTATCCCCGTGGGCATGGGCACCCTGAGGAACAGCGATAACACCATGACAGGGAAAACCCAAAAAAATACCACTTCAATTTCAAGATAAAAATCAAAATTCAGAGGCCTCTGGAAAAATTTTTAAATTAAGACATTTTGGACGGCCTAATATGAATTCGTGTGTATTTCTTGTTGTGTGTACGCCTTGCTCTGGGCTTGTGCTTGAGATTTTGGGGTATTTTGGCACAAATGGTGTCGTTAACATTGTTCACGTATTTATTTTTTCTTCTCTTTTTTACTTCTTTATAGAAATGTTGGGAAAATTAGGGTCTTGTGTGGGGTTTTTCTAATGCACTTTGTAATGTTATTGATTTTTAACTTTCTTGATGCCTCACTCCATCTTTATGGTCTTTTTTTTGCTCTGTACTCGTTATACTTTTTCTTTTGGCTCTCTGTAGGCATACCTATTTTTATTTTTGCGTGGATGTATATTTTTATATGCCCCTTTGTGTATCATGTCTGGTTATGTGTGTTTGTGTATTATGTGGGAGTTGATGTTTAAAGTCTATGTGGATATTGTGCTCAGAGATTTTGTGTATGTCTGTATCAAATTTTGCATGTCTTTTGTCTGTTAGGGGATCTGTTGGTTTTTTTTTTTTTATGTGCCCTATTGTGATGTATTTTTGTTTATCCACGTGTATGTATGTTCCTGTGATATATGTAAATCCCGATTACAGTGTAGTATG
>JADZMA010000658.1:0-31341 GCA_020796225.1 Arion vulgaris | reverse complement strand
ACAGGAGACATGCATATAAAGAGACGACCTGAACTCTATCCACAGATTTTCCATGGGGGATGTCAGACCTTCCAACTAGACAGGAAGAACCCAAATGTGGAGTTCTGATCTTGCCCAAACGAGATAGCGTGTAAAAAAATAGCAATATGCGCTAGTGAGTGAACACTTCACTATAAGACAGTTGGAAATTGTTGGGATAGACGGAACAATACCAACTGTCCTCCAAACAAAGACTTAGTGCTGGAGAACATGGACATAAAACCTACCAACTGCATAGTAGTTGGAGACTTTAATAGTCGCTCCAAGCGGTGTGGCTACCAGGAAACTAATAACAGAGGTGACGAGGTGGAGGATTCGGAGATTGCAACCTACACTTACTCAACAATGCTGAGGATAAACCTAGCTACTACTCCAGAACCTGGGAAACCACCTCCACACCAGACCTGGCCTTTAGAACAGGAGACATCCGCCACAAAATTGAAAGAATGGTGCTAGACCAACTTACAGGAAGTGACCACAGACCGATTAAGCTGATTAAGTGAATGTGGCATACTCCCCACAGCAACCAAAGATGGAACTACAAACGGGCAGACTGTGGGAAATTTGCACTCTGATCAGACATATACTGCGAACCCCTAAACATATGCAAGAGTATGCTAAAAACTGGGGTTGCAGACTTCAACAAAGCCTCCAAAAGCAGCACTGAGTCCATCCCTCGAGGTGTGAGACCAAACTACAGCTCATTCTGGACGGACGAATTAGAACAACTAGAAGTAGAACTAACAAAAGCTAGAGACAATGCAGAAATAGAAAGAACAACAGAAACAAACATTAACCTTAAAGCCACCTCTGCAAGATACAAACGAACACTTAATGAAAGTGCTAGAAACAGCTGGATAGAAAAAACACAAAGCCTTAACCTAGACAAAGATGGAAATAAGCTGTGAAACTTGCCAGGCACTAAACCAAGAAAATAAATACAAGCACACAATCACCATTAAACAGAATGATGAACAGCTAAGCGAAACAAGCTGTCAATATCTTAGTAGCACTTTACACATAAATCTATAGAATGTTCCTGGAGAAAGGGAGGAAACCAAAAAAGAACTAATGGCCCACAACCTCATTCAATGTCCCCCTGAGGAGCACATGACAACTAAATTCACAATGCGTGAATTGGAAAAAAGCATTACGCTCTCTGAAGAAAAGAAAATCACCAGGCAATGATGGGATAACAAACGAAATGCTAATAGAAATGGATGACAAGCAAAAAGAGGCTACTATAAGTTTTTAACTGCAACTTGAAAAGTGGCATTATACCCAAAGAATGGAAGGAAGCTATACTGATACCGATAAAAAAGATGGGGAAGGATGCCACAGACCATAGCAGTTATAGACCAATTAGCCCACTGAGCTGCATAGGAAAATTTATAGAGCGCATGATCAACACCAGACTAATGGGGCATCTGAAAGAAAAGGGCTTACTACTCCCCCAACAAGCAGGCTTCTGAAAATACAGATTTACAGATCAAGTGACATATCGCCCAGGAGATAGAGGAGGCTTTTCAAGAGGGAAAACAAACGCTAGCAGTATGGGTAGATCTGAAGAAGGCTTTTGATAAAGTGTGGAAGGCTGGCCTAAAAGTGAAGTTGTGCAGAAACCAAGTAGCAGGACGAATGTACAAATGGATATCACAGTATCTAGAAAAAGAACTGCTAAAGTGCAAGTGCAAGAGTTCACCAGCAGGAAAACAACACTAGAACAAGGAGTTCCTCATATACATCAATGACATAACCGAGAACATACCCAGAAGGATTCACCATGCCCTGTGTGCAGATGACCTGGCCCTGTGGACATCAGAGAGGCGCATTACCGCTGCAACAAGCAGAATACAACAGAACCTCACATCCCTAGACCAATGGTCCAATACATTTCTGATCAAAGCCAATGAAAAGAAAATGACATATACGATTTTCTCCTATCAACTAGGCCCCAAAGTCCAAAGCTCCTACTAAATAACCATATATTGCTCCCAGAGAAAACCCCACATACCTTGGAATCACCTTCGACCAACGCATGACATGGAAGGCTCAGATTGAAAAAAAACAAACCCGAGCAAAATCCAGGATGGCAATCATGAAAAAACTAGCTGGCACAACTTGGGGGGAAGATGACAGTGTTTTAAAGAAGCTTTGTATGGGATATGTTCACCCGACATTGGATTATGGAATCTCTGCATGAGTAACTGTAGCCCAATCCAACTTCAATAAAATCAACCGTGTTCAGAGAACAAGCTAGAGAATTATTGGCATGGAATGAGATCTACCCAATACAGGAAATGAGAAGACTACAGGCCTACAAACAATGGAGGATATAAGAGACTAGAAGATCACCAATGTACCACAGAATACGGCTAGGAAGGCAGACTAAAACAAACCAACTTTGCAGCGACAACCAAGAGGATGAGCAAACAACCATCATGTGCTGAAGTTACTCTCAAACCACTAAAATATACCAACACAAGACAGATATGGAAAGAGGCAATGGAGTTATAATAATAATAATTCCTCTCATACCGTTATACGTTACATAGGGCCTGCAAGTAATTCTCCATACCGCTCTATCCTGGGCAACTCGCTCAATCTCCTCCATGGAACTGAGACCGAATTTCCTGCCTCTCTCAGCAAAGTTAGCTAGGGTCTCCTTAGGTCGACCTCTCTTTCTTGAACCCTTTGCATCCCACTTCAATGCCTGCTTTGATATTCGTTGATAATTTCTCCTCAAGGTGTGCCCAACATATCTCCATCTTCTCTTTCTTATAACAGTTGTCACTAGTGGTTGACCAGACATGTCTCTGATTTCATCACTTCTCCTGAATTCGTTCATAGGAAGATACCTTGTAAATAAAAAGCGTAGCAGAAATGGGATTGTGGGCGATAAATGGCATGACATACAATCTCTCTTAGGCTCAGATTATATACAAATCACAAAGGATAGCTAACAATTGGTCATGTACATTAACTCTTTCCATTTCCACGCAATTATTTCCTCTTTTTTTTTACCTCTGGGCGTATTTATATTACAATGCATACTGAATTAGCCAGTATACTGGGTTTGCTTCATCTTAAATAATTCTGTGAGCCAGTATATCAGGTCAGAAGGTTAGTTAGTCTTTCCTCTTGGGCGGGGCGAGGGTCATAGCTCTCCATGTCTCTGGTTCGTTCTATCTGTTTTAGGTCTTTAATGTTTACTAGGCCCATCGTTGAGCCTTCTCTGATGCTGGTTCTACGCAGAGTCTCTCTTGGTCTTCCTCGTTTCTTTTTCCCTCTGGTGTCCATATGAGGGATTGGTAAGGAGTCTTCTCTCATCCATTCTAAGTGTGTGGTCGATGTAGTTCCAGGGGCGCTTTCTTATAAAATTTGATACATTTTCTTGCTTGGTCTCTTGTCTTATTTGTGTATTAGGTCTGAAATCTGACCATTTGAGGTTCAGTATTCTTCTAAGACATTAAGGTCAGAAGGGTGAAGGAGCTAATATGCCTGTATTACATGTTTGTGGGAGATGGCAGGTTAGTAACTGATTGACAAAAATGAGAGAACACTCAGTCTTCCATTTACCTAGGCCATACAAACTGGACAGACATTTGTCTGTTTGTCAGCTACTAATAGCTGAATGAGGGCACAATTACAACCATAACCACAGGTAGAAGGATTTTATCTAGTTTTTTAATAGCACATAATAATAGTCCTCCTTCACAACTACTGGTGACGACAACCTCAGACATATGTTGTTGGACATCACTAGCGTGTACAAAGGTAACTGTAGTCTAATTTGCAGTTTTACCTCATACTTACTTGAGGTACAAAAAGCACTCATGTTCTATCTAAATCCCCCATATTTCGACTCATATTTTCATTCTCATTCTTTCTAACCTCAGGTGTGGCAGCAGGACAAAAAGTTTCTCAACAAACTGTTTCCCTTTTTAGCAACAGTGAATAAAACTGAAGATCCAGTTGATGTCTTCTTCCTGGATATTATTCCAGTTCCTCCATCAAGGTTTAGACCTGTAAGTAAATGAAAATCTAATGTTACCTCCCAAAAGTCTGGATGTACAATAGTTTATTATACAGGGTGTTTCTAAAGTTTCAATATGCAGTGAATGACTGTTGTCTTCTGGGGTAATTCTTTCACTCAAAACATGGTGTTTTCAACGGAAGAAGGAATATTTTTGGTCGAACAAGTGTTTTGGAATGGTGGCTGATACACATGAAGGTTGTTAAAATTTATAGCAAGATTTCCAGATAACCACCTCATCGTATAACGGTTAGAAGCGAGTGTGTTTCTTGATATGGGAATTTGGAAAATGCTCTGCAATCTGTAGGTCTGCTATGTCTGAAGAAAATGTCTAGATATCAAAGTCAGAATCTAAACGGCCAAGTAAGGAACATGTCACAACCAGTGGGCACAGTGCCCAAAATTCTTTGTTACATTTTCGTCATCAGGATTTCTGTTGTGTCTTCTTCTTCTTCTTCAGTGATCTCTGGTCATAAGCAATTTACTGTGGACCACAAACTGGGCAGACAGCTTCAGGTCTGTCAGGTTTCCCCAAGCTTAGTTTCAGGTTGACTGGTGTGACAGTTGCTTCTCAGCTCACACAGAAGAGGACAGTCTTGCAGGAATGCTCTGGTGTCTGTTCTGCCTGCTGACACTGGCAGAGCGTTGACTTGTATTCCTAGTCTGTATAAGTGTTTGTTGAGTCTGCAGTTTCCGGTGCGTAGTCGAAATATAATGACCTGGTCTGTTCTGCTTAGGTCTTTGATGGAGTCTTTTCATAATCATATCCAGTGTTTGTCTTCCAGTCTACTGCAGATTTTCTCTGTATGAGGTTTTGACCTCTTGAAAAGACAAGGGTTGGTAAATTTGCTCTTTGGCACTGCCCTCCTTAGCTAAGACATCAGCACTCTCATTGCCTGCAATGCCACAGTGAGATGGAATCCACTGGAAGTGAATTTCTGCCTTTTCTGAAAGCTGAGCAAGTTCTCTTTGTAGTTTTTGTACTGTGCTGTCAGTGGATTTTGCCTCCAGGGCTTGTATAGCTGACAGTGAGTCTGTAAGAAATACCATCTTGCCTGCAGCTGCTTGCAGCTTATTCATGTGCTGTGCTGCCATCAGAAGGGCTAAGAGTTCTGCTTTGTAGTTGGAACATATTCTTCCAGTAGGAGCCGCTAGAGACACACTGGTAGCATCTGGGTGCCTAATGTACACTCCTGCTCCACCATTCATGGTTGCCTCCATTGCCGATCCATCTGTGTAAATTCTTATCCAGCTATCTTCTGGAAACATGTAATGGAGATGTTCCATTGTAATTGCTTTTTCACTAGATTAGGCTCGGCATCTTTGCTTAATAATTTAGGGATGGAGGTTGAGAAGTTAGTGGTACTGAGTCTGGTTCCCAGTGATCAAAAGCAATTCTTCAGGTATGGAATTATGATTTAGTAGTTCCAAGTATGACTTTCTATTTCTTTTGCTGTGGTTTAGACTGTCGCTTTAGTCTGTTCTTTGTTCTAGCCGCCATTTTTTCATGCAGTGGATGGTGAGGCATTCTTTGATCCTTTCAGTCTGTAGAACCACTTTTCTCCTTCTTCTGTCTTCCAAGGGCTGGATGTTGGCTGCTTTTCCATTTCTACAATTGGTGTAGATTTCATGGCTCCCAAAATAGTCGCAGACACCTGTTTGTGTTTTTCCAGTTCGATTTGTTTGAATGGGCTGTTGATATCCATGTCGATGATGCATATTCCAGGGTCGGTCTAACTGCACCAGTGTACACCTGACTCAGGATTCGAATATCAGCTCCCAGGTAGTTCCAGCCAGCTTCCGCATCACACTTTGTTTCCTCTTAGCCTTTCTGTTTGTTTCCATTATGTGATGTTTCCATGTCAGACGACTGTCAGCTTAACTCCCAAAAAGGTTGGAGTATGGGAACGGGGAGCGATATCATCGTTAAATTTCAGTCTGAAGTGTTCTTCCTTTGTTGACAATGAGAAAAGCGTTGCTATAGTTTTGCTCCGGTTTATTTCTAGACCCCATTTACTTGCCCACATTATGACGCTGTTCAGGCTGGCCTGGAGTTTAAAGATGGCAGGACCCAGAAGCTCGGAGGTGTACCACACAGCTAGATCATCAGCATGGAGAGAGTGTGATACATGTCTAGGCAGAGTTTGTGGCAGATCATTAATATATACCAGGAAAGCAATGGGGACAGTACGCTGCCCTGTGGGACTCCTGCTCTTAATTTGAATCTAGGACTGTGCACTCCATCCAATTTTACAGATGCTTGTCTATGGGTAAGAAAGTCTTTTATCCAATAGTACATTCTACCCCGTATTCCACTGCGTAAGAGCTTGAGTAGCAAACCATCTTTCCAGACTTTGTCGAAGGCCTTAGACATGTCGAAGAACACTGTGAGGGTTTTCTTCTTTTCTTGGAAGCCATTTTCTATGTCCTGTGCAGGTATGCCACTGGTCATCAGTGCTTCTATGCTGCCTGTAGCCTGTCTGGGCTGGATCCAGTTTATGGTTGGATTCTAAAAACCACTGGAGTCTAGTGGTTATCACTCTCTTCAGCAGTTTTGCAGTGCAACTTAGCAAACTTATAGGTCTGTAGCTCTCGGATCCTTTTGTCTTTTCCACTTTTGAAAGTTGGGTGGATTGTGGCATTTTCAGATGTCTGGACTCTCCCTGTCTCCAACTATTGTTAAAATCTGGAGTAGAAGACTCTGTGCTATTGGGCCTATTGTTTGGGCATGTGCTTTGATACTCCATCTGGTCCGGGCCTTTTTACGATTGAGCTTTTTCAGTGCTCTCTGCAGCTCAGTCAGTGTGATGTCTACCTCCATACAGGGTTCACTTGTTTCTTTTGAATGTAGCATTTATCTCACTTCTGACTCTTTCCTTGCTCCTGACTTATTGAGCATGAGCTTTCTTGCTTGTAACACTGGTCCATCAGTGGCTGCTCTTTCCTGTGAGAAGTTGTTCTCCTTGCTGGAGAACTGTTTCCCTCTAGATGGGTTGTCATCGTTCAGGGCTTTGTAAGTCTCCACAACTTTTGAGTATCTTTTTCCATGTTCAAAGAGGCTGTCTTTTCTTTCCAGGATTTTCTACACTGCTGGTTTCTTTCTCTAACATAAAGGGCCCTTGCTCTATTGTGTTGCATTACATTTGGTCCGTTGTGCGAGTTCCATTGTATTTCTGGCACTGCAAAGCGAGCTATGGAGAACTTCCATCTTGGTGTCCAATATGGCTTGTGTTTTTCTCCTCCTCTGGGTATAGCCTTTTTGCAGCATCTAAAATGGCTTTATTGAATGAACGTGCATCTCTGTCCACTTTTACTGATTGATTAATTTCTTTACAGTACTTGTCTGCTAGTTCTTGGAATAGCTTCCAGTCTGCCTTTTGTAATTCCAACTAGGGGCAGAGTTTGTAAGTTCCTCCTTGTTAATGTTATTTATGTGGAGTTTCACTGGTCTATGGTCACTACCTCCAATCTGGTCGCAGACTTGCCTTTCGGTTATCCTGTGAATGTCGTCTGTGGCAAAAGCCAGATCTGGGGTGCTTGTTGTGCGCCACCGTCGTGAGTAACATATGTGAGGATCATCTGGGTGGTTGAGAATGGTGAGACTGTTGGTGATCAGCCATTCTTCAAGGCTTTCACCTCGGGATCTAGCGTGTCATAGCCCCAACTTAGTGAGTGGCTGTTGAAGTCTTCTACTATAAGCAAGTTGTCATCTTGAACTTTGATAGCTTCAGCTCAGTTTGAATGGAGGTGGTGAGTATATATTGTATAGTGTCATCTTAGTGTTGTTGATGATGAGTTGAACAGCTATGAATTCTGTGCTCATCTGATTGGACCTGTGAAGTTCAACTGCCGGTATGGAATACGAACTAGTGTTACTACTCCACCCTTATGTCTATTTTCTCTATCCGGACGGAAGGTTTCAAATCCTCTAATGCTGAATCTATTTCCAGATTAAGGCGTCTCTTGATACAGCAGATGTCAATCTTTTCTGCTCGAGCGTTCTTCTAGCTCTCGTTTTTTGTTGGTTACCTTCGCATTCCATTGCATAGGGGGTGAAAGTTTGTCCTTGCTGCCAGTAGTAATCCCTGTCCTCCCCTGGCTTTGCAGAATCAACAGAGCGCAGTAGCTAAGGGTGGACCCTTGAGGAGGGGGTCGGTCCACCACCACCTGGCTGTTTCCCATGGTGGTGGCACCACAGGTATATAAATATTTGCGCATGGCCATTTGAGTTGTTCGTATGTGTCGATTCCTCCCGCCAATAATGGCTGACACATTCCGTTTCTGAGGACATCTTTTTTTTTGAGGTTGTTCTCTAGACAGTTGCAGTCCCTGCTGACGAGATCTGTCTTCCCCGGTTTGTCTGGAGTCGTCCTACTCTAGATGACTTCAGCCTTCTGTTGCGGAGCTCACCCAGGCTTTTATGCAGGTGTGCTCCTGGACACTGTAGTTTAATCACTTATGCTTAAGGAAAGTGTCATAGAAGTAGAAGACAAGAAAAAGGATGTCCTCCTCAAGAGAGAGAGGACAAGTGCTATTTGTCCCATAGCTGGGGATGGGTTGGTTGCAGCCAGAGCATTTACCACTCGCGGTGGGTTCTGCACTGTCACCTTATGAGGCCCCATCCTGCTCCCGCCTTTTGGTCTGGCCTTTCACCTTCAGTCTGTTCGGCTTAGTTAGACCTGCCAGGAGAGACTCACCCACATAGCCTGAAGGATCCTAAAGGCACACAAACCCTCCAACCCACGATAAGGTAGGCTAATATGGAGGGGTTGTGTCTGAACTAAGAGAGAGAGACAACCATGTCAACTACTGCATGTGGTCTCAAGAATTTCTAGCTAAAGAAGAGGAATCAGTTATCAATGTAACATTCGTCCCTCATGGGGCATGGTTAATCAACAAGCTATTGCTGTAACTGATATTGGTGTCGTCTATACCTGCCCAAACGGGTATGATATGTCACCATTTTGGGGAGATGGGTGTCCACAATTACCCTGTCCCCGGGGAATATCTGCTATTGATTTTAAAAAAACCGCCACAGAACCCACAGTTCAAATTCGTACACATTCAGAGTTCTTTGTAACCTTCACATCAAAAAAGTCAAAAAAAGGTCATTTTGGACACCATTATTCATCAGCTACGTCTTCCATTTTGAAAATTTATTTTTACCGTGAAAATCGGGCTTATCCCGACGTTTGCGCTTTAAAAGGGTTAGATCAACCTTTTTTGGAGAGCTTGTTGGAACAATCCCGGAAGTAGTACGGTACGGGACCCCTGTTTTGGGCTACCATACCCCCTTTGGGCATTGGTGATGGCAAGTTGGTCGAAAAAATTTTGAGGGCTGGGAATTTTCCACGGGATTTTTGTTGCCCGGGGGAAAAAGGGTTTTTTAAAACAACCCACTTTTCCTAGTTTTTAGTGGGGTTTGTTCAATTTAAAGGAATGAAGGGAAAAGGAATAAAACAATTTAAATTTTTGAATACGGGTTTTTAACGATTGACAACATTTTTCCCAACATAAAAAAAAACAAAAAGTTTGAATAAAATAAAAAAACACTTATTTTTTTTTTTAAGTGTATTGTGTTTATGCACATCTGACAATGAGTGTTTGGGGAATGTTTAATAAACTACCTCTAGTTATAGTCTTATCTTTTTTCATGAACTGGGGTTTGGGTTGTAACGGGGTATGCCCTGCGGGAAAGCCTTTGGGGAATGTTAAAATCCTCCTGTGTGGTAAAACAAAAGCAGGATGCCCAAGAAAGAGGTACATTAAAATTTTGGGCAGCATATCAAGTCAGGCTTTTTTCCCTGCAGCGGGGTACACAATTTACAGTCTATTTTGTACCAGGGGTTTTTCATTTTTTTTTCAATGAAATGGTTTTTCCCCCAAATCATGATTTTAAAGGTCATGAGGCGCCCCTAATTGAAGAATAAAAAGGTTCAAAAAAAGAATTTTTGACATCCTGTTTAAAACCCTTCTTTGCAATAGTTGTTGTAGATGTGAAAGTTTTTAAATTTTTATGTCCAATTGAACTGGGGGGGGTTTCAACTTGAAATGATGTAATAGCAGGTTAATTATATGATTTGTGTGTAATCGGGGCCAGCAATGGGGGAATGGGGGAGGGCCCATTTAGAGTCAGAACTGTTTGATTCTGAACACGACGGCAAGTGCATTTTCACCATGTTTGGCCTGGTTTTTTTCGGTTTCTTTTCCGAGTTACTGAGTTAGTGCTTGAGCAACGCTGTGAGCTATGACTGTTACATGGAATGCTTTTGCTGTGTAAACCCGGGCGTTTGTTGTGTGTATTAAAAAAAGGCGGACAGGGGTTACAGGAAACCCAATCTGCCATATGCATTTAAATTTTGGGCAAAAGGCAGAAAGCTGGATTTTGTCATGATTGATTTTCCCCTTCGCCCAAGAATTGCAATTCAAGTGATGAACATTTTTGTGTTGCTACATTAGCAACCTATGCTTTTTATGGGGTGCAGGTTGCTTTTGTGGGGTATTGGGCCCTTTTTTATTCTGGAATTAGTTGACACGGGAAACATTTACAGTTGTTGCTTGGATTTTTATTGGCACAGGAACGGAGCAATTATGGGGTGACCCGTTTCAGTGAAGTTGGAACCATACTTTGAACTAATTTGTGTTTTGGGGCCCAAAACCCCCCCTACTTTTTTTGTATTTTTTTGCAAGTACTGGCCCAATTTTTTAATTCTTGTTCATAACACCATTGGAGTAAACAGAGATTTGAGGTTAACCTTTTAGTGTCATGCCAGGTAACTGCCAGCCCTGAATTTATCTTCTGTTGCACAAAACACAGGTTGATTCCGTTTTAAAATTGAGGTTTTTTTACGTTTACATACCAAAACGAAGGATCCAAAATTTCAAATGTATCAGTCTGATCACAAAATAAGATTTTTTGACACTTCATGTGACGTATATGTGATTTTCACAGACCTATTCCAATCAGTGATAAAAAATTTTTCAGTATCAGGAAAAAAAAACTTTAAAGGGAAATCAATGGTCATATATATACCCAGTTACAGGTTTTCTGGGCCCCGGGAAATCTTGGGGAATAATGTCAAGCTCCCAAAAAGGTTTTTTTTGGGGGACTATTACCCATCTCCAAAGATTATTTACATTTCATTTCTGTTCTAGTCTTGTTCCCACCCCCTTCTTTCTTCAGATGTAAACATCAACCATATCGTGTAATCCAACATTTTTGTCACTACTGTCACATGCTGTATTATTCACCAACATCTCGCTTTAAAATTGCGGGATCACTTTTTCCCCAATATTTGCGGGAGAGTTAGAATCATCTGTTATAAGTTTTAGTTTATGTTATCAGACATGGAAAAAAAAATGGAATTGTACTTGTAACAAAAAAAACGAAATTTTCAAGGAAAAAAAAAATTGTTTTGGGCGGGGCTAACTTTATATTGTGGGCCAGCCCTTTTGGAATAATAGAATAGTCGGGTAAACATGGGTCACTATAGTTAAAGATACCGCCGTCTGTTTGCATTCCCATGTTCAAAATTTTTATCCCAAATTGCCCCAAAATTTTTAAGGAAACCCGGGAATCAAGTCGAAATTGGTCAGAAAAATGTTTACCCAAAAAAATCGCAATTTTGGGCCAGCTTTATTAATACCAATACAATTCATGCAGTGCTTCTCACATGAAAAAACGGGGTTTCAGTGTGTGTAAATAGAAAAAATTTGAAATAATAATACTCTTCAACAACACTATAAATGCCAATAGGCCCCGGGCCCGGGCATTCTAGAACCTTTCTTTTGAAAAAACTGAATGAGGGAAATTGAAGGGAAACATATTCCCCCATGATGGTGCTACAGCATCACTGCAATTTTTGGGAGAAATTTTTAAATCGCATAAGGGAATTTGGTCTGCTTGTCCTGCAGATGTAATCCTCAAATTATTATTTTTGGGTTTTTAAAAAAATTTTACAAAAAAAATGTTTTTCCCCAAATTTGGGGTTTTTCCCAACAATCCGTTGGGAAAAAGAACTTTAAAAACCCATATAAATATAAGGAAACGAAGGTGGAAAAATTTAGGTCATGTTCTTAGATCAGACGAAAAGAGACTAATCGACAAGTCCTTATGTGGTCACCAGTTGGGAAGCGGAAAACCAAGACACTTTTTTAAGAATCATCCAACAAGAAAGTAAACTATTGGATGTAAACCATACAAGATCTCAACTGCAGCAAAGAACCGCATCACATGGAGATCTAAAACCTCTGCCCCATGGCACAAAGGAACAAACTAACTAACAAGCAACAGGAATTAATATTCAAGAAATATCAACGGTCATGTTAATAATTCCTTTTGTACCATTATGCGTTATATAGAGCCTACAAGCAATTTCTCCATACCGTTCTATCCTGGGCAACTCACTCAATCTCCTCCATGGAACTGAGACCGATATTTTTGTATCAGCAAAGTTTGTTTAGAGTCTCCTTAGGTCATTCTCTTTTTGAACCTTCTGCATCCCACTTCAATATCTGTTTGATATTTTTGAAAATTTCTATCGGGTTTTCCAACATATCTCATCTTTTTCTTATAACAGTTATTACTAGTGGTTGACCAGACATTTCTTTGATTTCATCACTTCTCCTGAATTCATCCATTTTATGTTCATTATTTTCAATCTATTTTCAAATGCATTCAACTTGCTTTCTATATCTTTAGTCATTTTCCAACTCCCGCTGGCATATATTAGAATTGATAAATTTGAATTGAAAATTTAATTTAGTTTTTAAAACTTAAAAACTTGCATTTACATATTTTACGAGAACCGAGTGCTATGATGATAGTCCTCATATAACTGATAACGGGCTTTTAACAGCTGATGTTGCTTTGACAACCGTAGATCAATTCTTTTTTTAAAATTTCCTGTGCAATCAAAAATTGCTACCTAAATAGGTGAACTGCTCTGTTATTTTGTATCCATATGAAATGGGGAAAGGGCATAGGTTGTAAATGAGATGAAATACTACAGGATTGGCATCTTGGGATTATGTGAAACTAGGTGGAATGGTGCAGGCAAACGTCTAAACACAGGAGAAGCAATCGGCATGTGGAAAATGCCCATGGGAAATTGTGGCTTTAATGCTGTCTAAAGAAGGCGGAGAATGCACTAATAAAATGGGAAGCCAGTGAATCCTAGGACAGCAACATTCAGAACCACCAAGAGCTAAGTATTCTTGAATGTGACCCAGTGTTATGCACCTACCAATGATAAAGAGGAAAAAGTAAAGAGGAATTTTACATAAAACTTCAAAATACTATAGGTAATCAGAGAAACTGGAACATCAAAATTCCTGATGGGTAACCTCAATGCCAAAAATGGTCACCGGACAACATAGGATACGAGGAGATAATGGGAAACACGTACTAGGAACCCAATGAACAAAAATGGAGAACTATTCACTAATTTCTGTGCAGCGAATCAAACGTCATAGGTGGAAGTGTCTTTCCACATAAAAAGAATACATAAAGCAACCTGGGTATCCCACCCAGACCACAGAACAGAAAATCAGATTGACCACATATGCATAAATAAGAAATTCAGTCATCTCTGCAAGATGTAAGGAGTTCCTAAGGGGGCAGATGTAGATTCAGATCACCATTTGATATGTAAAATTAAACTGAAGCTTAAGTGATACATAACATCTCATGAACATAGACGCAATATAATGTAGGATACCTCAGAAGTCAGAAACAAAGGAACAGTTCCGTTCACAGTCTCTAATAAGTATGAGGTTTGAGGCAATTAGATGAGGTAAGTGCGCGGAAGAATGCTACAGCAGCAAGCCAAAAATATCTGAAATGAAACGTGCATAGAGGTATTGGGAAAGAAGGAGCGGAATCATAAGGCATGGATAACTCTAGAACTATCAAGAAATAGAAGAGAGAAAAAGAGGAAAGCAAATTTAAATAATAGCAAAACTAGAACTACTAAAGTCATAACCCAGGAAAAATACACTGAAGCTGCAAGAAAATGAAGAAACAAATGTCAGATAAAAGACAATACTTAGAATATCTAGCAAGAGAAGTGGAGGTAGCTGCAGCAAAAGGAAACCTTAGGGATCTTTACAGCATCACTTGAAACCTAGCAGGAAAATACAGTCCATCAAATGGGTTGATCAAAAATAGTAGTGGGGAAACTATCACTAATTTTAGAGACCAAATGGAAAGATGGATGGAATACTTCAAGGAACTCCTGAACAGACCAGCACCTACAAATCGCCAGATATCAACCTGCAGAAATTGACTTGGACATCAACTGTGAGAAACCATCCAAGAAGGAGTTTAAAGCCATTAAACTTTTGAAAGATGGGAAAGCAGCCTGTCCAGATGGTTTTCCAGCCTAGACTGTTAAAGCCAACATAAACACATCTACAGAAATACTGTAGAAATTATTTAGCAAATTTGGGAGACTGAAGGAATACCAGCAAACTGGAGAAGGATACTTGTGAAGCTACCAAAGAAAGAGGACCTTCAGAAGTGGGAAAACTATAGAGGAATAATGCTGTTGTCATGCCTGGGAAAATACGAAGCAGAATCATCCTGGAGAGACTGAGAGATGCATCGATATAAAGCTAAGAGATGAACAGGCAGGCTTCCGACCAAATAGATCCTGTGCTGACCAGATAGCCACATTATGCATAATAATAGAGCAAAGTATATATATGGCCTTTTTCATCTTTACAGATGGTCAATTGGTAAGTGTTTTACTGTGACAACTTCTGAGTTTTCTCTTTTCTCTCTTATCGTTCAGCTCATACATAAGTCTCTTCTCAAAAGACTGCGCCCTTTCGTAATTTGGCTTGCCACACAACCCTGTCATCAGCTAGTCCTTCCCATGTGCTGGGACCTCTAGAAAAGTTTTTCATTGAGGCTTTGCAGACATCTTTATATCTGAGCAGTGGTCTCCCCTGGTGCCTTTTCCCCCTCCGGTTACAGAACATTTGTTTTGGTATGTGATAATTTCCATTCTTTAAATCCCCAAAATAATAAGAAATAAATAGAAATCCCCACTTTATATCGGTTTGGGATTATGGAAGGCTTTTGACGTTTTGATGAAACATTTTGGGGAAATAGACATTATGGAACCCCCAAAAAAATTATTAACCTAATAAAGCAACATATAAATATGAAATGTAATGAAGTTCTTCGAAGGAAACAAAAGACCCCAAAAAGAAACAGAGTCCAGGGATTTTCTATCATCTTTTTGTTTTTACTGACAATAGACGGGATTAAAGACCACAGTAACTAACCCCAAAAAAGGGAATCCATTGGATTCTCTGACAAAAACAACTAGAAGATCGGGCCCGCTGATGATATAGCCCCTGGCCCCTTAAAAATCAGATGCAGGATATCAAAACACACTGAATAAAAGGACCCAGCAACAGGTTGAACATTCATAGGAAAAGAAAAATTGAAATTAAAAACCCGACAAACTGATCTCTCTGGTGAAACCCCACTTCATGAGGTAAAAATCATAAATTTTTGGGCAGAATGTAGAAAAAGGGGGTGGAACAGATAGAATGTCAAAAAAAACACGGAAAGCAAAAGGCTTTCATTATGGAAACATATGGAAGTCAAAGAAATCAAATCTAGAATAAAAATTCAGATATTTCTCTAATTTTAAAAAAGTTCTACTGTATGGGTCGAAACATGGGGAACTACTAAAAAATAAAATAAATTGCAAACATTCATCAACTAGTGTCTGCACAGAATAAGAATAAGATGGTATAATATGGTGACAAATAGGAACTTATGGAAAGAACAAGACAGATTCCAGTGAACGAACAGGTTAAAAAAAAAGATGCTGGATAGGACACACTTTGCGAAAACCGTATGGGAAATATAACAAGAAGGGTCCTTTCCTGGAACCTGCATGGACAGCAAAGAAGGGAGGCAGAGAAATCGTGAGATGATATTTGGAGGCAGAGATCAACAATACAAAGAAGAGCTGGAGGGAACTGCAGGAGATAGCTAGAGATAGGAAGACTTGGCATGAGTTGGTTGGGGCCTATGCCCCAATCTGGGGTAAAAAGAGAGAGATAGAGGCAGGTGATATTATTTCGACTCAGATCATGACACAACAGACTGAATAGACACCTACACAGACCAAAACTAGTTCCATCATCCACAGGGCATGTGGACAGACAGCCGAACACATCTTGCAAGATTGTCACCTAATGAATAAATGGAAAAAGAACACTGGCCAACAGAGACAGACAGCTGAACACCAAGCTGTTTGGAAGCCTTGATGAACTAACAAACACAACAACATGCATCCAGCGAACCAGACTCATTGTGTAGACATTGAACATCAGTGAACGAGAAGAAGACAATTTTGTAAGTTCTACACAAACTGTAGACACATATTTAATAGCCACACTCATAAGAAGTTCCTATCTTTGAGTTATCTTTGGAAAATATTACAGCCTGCTATTTCTGTTTGGGTTTTTGGGTACGTGCTGTGTCACTGGGGATTGGCTCATATCTATTTATGACAGCAAAGTATGGAAGGATCCTAGACTGCTTCTTCTTCAATGATCCAGCTGCCTGGCTTTGCCCTTCGCCCAATGCTATGTAGTGGTATCTGCATGTGTTTGTAAGTTGTTCTTTTTTCCCATATGTGTTCCATTTATCTGGCCTTGGAAAAGGGGGGTCTTTCTGATGTCATCTAGTGCTTGACACTTGAAAAGGTGGTGGTGAACGGTTTCATGATGATGTCGCACAGTCGGCACTCTGGGGTGTTGTGGTTTAATCCTGTTCAAGTGATTATTAAGTGTTATTGTTGGGTTGAGTCAAAAAATGGTCTCTGATCTCTTCTTATAAGGTGGTTGATGTCATTAAGGTTAGGGCTGGCCATATGGCTGTAACCTCTTCCTGTTTTCCATGGCCCATCTGTTCAGCCAAATTTCTTTATTTGTTGTCATTAGGATTTGCTTTGCTGTATGGAGAGTTGTTGCTGTGATTGGTTGTTCTGTTGCCCCTTTTCTTGGCTAGCCTATCTGCTTTGTCTTTTCCCAGGTGTGTTTGAATGTCCGGGGATCCACTGCATGGTTATTTTGATGTCATGTGATGTAATAAGTCTATCAATATCTATGGCTATATGGGATAGTTCAGATTTACAATGTCCACCATCTTCTAGAGCTTAAAGGGGCAGACATTGAATCTGTGAAAATAATTATTTTTTTGTGCCTTTGATGGAAAGGCATCGCATCTTCAGATGGTACAAAGCTGCTTCTATCGCATGAATTTCAGCCTCATAATTGGAGCATATCTCTCCGCATGCACCAAACAGCTCTTCGGATGATCTGTCTGGGATTGTATATATGCTCCGTAACCTGCTTTGATGGTGGCTTTAAATGCAGATCCATCAGTATAGACATGTACCCATTCTTGGGGATAGGCATCAATGGTTCTTTGAGATGCTATCATAAGGCTGACTGGGTTGGAGCGTTTAGTTGCTTCATCTATCAATTTTGTTCTAATTTCAGGTGTATTCAAGAGTGTATGTGGTGGTAAGTTTGCTATTACTCTCTGCAGCTGTTGTCTTGTTTCTGGAAGGTGGTATCTGTCTTTGATTTCACTGACATGGTGGAGGATTGACTTTTGTTTAATTCTGTTTCTCTGTTGCCACTTCTCAACAAGTAATTTATTGGGGTGATCTTGTTTCTTCTTTTGCTCCTTTCATAAGCTTCAACAGCAGCTTTGTCCCTACGCAGCCCAAGAGGTTCCACATTTGTGTGTATTTCACATGCGGCTGATGGTGTTGACCTCATTGCTCCACTGATTAGACGTAAGGCATTGTTCTGTACTCTGTCCAGGGAATCAAGGTTTGTCTTGGAGCAAGTTGTTAGAAGAGCACTGTTGTACTCTATTGCAGAGCGGATGCAACCAAGATATAAGCCTCTCAGAGTATCTTTGTCTGATCCCCATGTTGTGCCAAAAGCTTCTTCAATAGCTGTAATCTTTTAAGGGGGATTGGTTTTTGAAAATCAAGAATCTATTTTCGTTGTTTTCATATTAATATAACATTTATATAAGTATTTTGAAAGAGTATGACTTAGAATAGTAGAAAAAATTATTTTTAAAAAATGTCAAAGTGTTGCCAGGGAAACAATAAAAAATGGCTGCCAAAAAAAAATTTCAAATCCCAAGGCTCTGAATCTAATAATATAAATGAATTCTGTTTTCACTCAAAGGGTGCAAATTTGTAATATCTAAAATATTACACATAATGTTTAGGATATATTAAATATTTAATTTTTAATAATTTTTGGAAAAAATTTCCCCTCAAAATTTGGTTTAAAAGCTGTTTTTGGGGGTGTGTTTCACAAAAATTCATAAAAATGTAATTTTAATATATCCTAAAAGGTTTGAAATTTTTGATATTACAATTCGCCTAGAGAGAAAACAAAATTTAATTATATTCATTACTTCAGAGCCTTGGTTTTTGAAAGTGCTTGACGGCCATTTTGTATTGTTTCCATGGGTGCTTGACTTTTTTTTACTTTTTTCTTTTTTCCTAAGTCCTAATCTTTCAAAATTGTTGTACAAATTCACATTAATACCAAAGAAACGAAAAAGTTTCAAGACCAAATCCCCTAATGCTTGTTCTTTACATTCACAACATGCTTCTTCAGGTTAAGCTCGGTCAAGTGTTACTCCAAGATATGTGGGTGTTGCCTCTTAGCAGTTGGTGATTGTCTAGATTCAAGGTGATATTCTGTTTGGCAACTTTGTGGCTAATAGTGAAGATGGTATACACTGTTTTGGCACAGTTTATCTTTAGTTTCCATGTCTGGCAGTAGTCAGGGGTTTTCCCTAGGTCTCCGTTAAGTTTACCCCTCCATTTTCTCATCCTCATGGCTTTGCCAAATAGCCGGTCATCCCGCATATAAACGCTTTTCAGCCGTAATCTGACTTCAAGATCATTGATGTATATGAGGAAGAGGGGGCAACAGGGGTGAGCCCCTTTGGGAAACCCTCTTCAAGACCTCCTTAGATGAAATTCATCATTGATTTTTGTCTGGATCGATTTGGTCAATTAAAATACTTAATCCAGTTGTACAATTTCCCATGTATTCCAATGTCCATCATCTTCATAAGAGGCCTTTTCTCCATACTGAATCGAAGCCTGCTCAGGTCAAAGAAGATGGCTACTGTGTGTTTGTTGTTCTGAAGCTGTCGGTATTCTTTGAGTAAGCCTAAAGAGTTGGTCCTCTGTGCAGTTGCCAGATCTAAATCCTGCCTGTTCGTGGCATAGAGTGTTGGTACTTTCAGAAACCAGTAGAGACGGAATTCAATTTTTCAGCTAATTTCCCTAGACATGATGTTAAGGAGATTGGTCGGTAGCTTCTGGGTTCACCTGGAAGTTTGGTGTTTTTCAGGATAGGGATAATATGGGCACTCCTCCAGGCTTTGGGGAGCTTTCCATTTCTCCATGTCATGTTAATTAGATGGAGAACTGCTACCTTCCTATTGGACCCAAGTTTGAAGCATCTGTGGGTCTTATCTGGTCCAGGAGACTTTCTAAGTTTCAATTTCTTTAATGCCTGTTCTAATTCCTGTCTACTAATTTCTTTCTCAAAATGGGAAACATTTACTGTTTGAGCTTTTTTTTTGTTGCTTCCAAGTGGTTCAGACGCTTTCTGTCTATCTCTGTGAGTTCCCCTGCTCTGTTCACTGATGCAAAGTAACGGTTGAAGTGCTCTGCTTTTTTTCTGGTCTTCAATGATTGTTTTCCTTCCATCTATCACTGGTTTGGGATTTGTCTTCCTACTATCCCCAGACAGATTGTTGACCAACGCCCAGACTTTATTTCCATTACTTCTGAAGTCTAGTTTTGAGCATGTGTCTATCCATTTTTTATTTTTAGCCTTCCTAACTGCAAGTTTTACTTTGACAAGCTTTTTGTACTGCACTTTTATGTCCAGTGATGGTGTGGTCCTAGTGTTTTTCTTAATGTGCTTCTTTTTATAGATGGTGTCTTGTAGTCTTGGTTCCAAAAAGGTTTGTGTGATTTCCGGCTGCCCTTGGGATACATAATGATGAGGCTTTCAATTGCTTTTGTTACTTCTTCGTTGAAAGTCTCAACACGCTGATCAACTGTGCAAGCAGAGAGTCAGTTGTTTCTTGAAAAGTCTCCCGTTAGCTTTTGAAGTTCCATCGTGTTTTTGCTTTCGCAGGCTCTACTACAGTGTTATAGTAGAGGGGTGTTTGTGATCACTTCCGATATCATCAAGTATTTGAGAATGGCAGGATTCTGTCGTCGGATGAGCAGATGGTCAGGTCAGGTCGAGTAGTGAGAGGTGAGCTCTGTGCAGCAGAGTTGGTGGAGATTTTGCATTCTGTAATACTGATAGGTTTGTTGTATCACATAGCTCTTCTATTAATTTTCCTGTCCTGTTGTTGTTTGGGTAGCCCCAACGTGGAGAGTGTCCATTGAAGTCACCGGCTAAAATAGTTTTGTGATACTGTGTGTTGTGCAGTTCTGGCAGTTTGAGTGTTTTCTGCGGGGGGGTTGTAGATGTTGTATATGGTATATTTTCCTCCAGAGTGCCAGATAGTAATTTGTTGACATCTGTGGGATGGGCTGTTGTAAACTGTGATGCATCTCCTGAATGTCTCGTATGTATGTGACTATGCCTCGGCAGTCAGTACACCTACAGGGATAACTGGTGTATCCAGTCAAGTGCAGGTCACTGTCTTTGTTAGCTTGAAAAAGGGGCCCCATGTACCTTGTGGTCATATAATAATTTTGAGAGTTCAATTTTTTTGTTTCTTAGACCACAGATGTTTAATTGTAGGATGTTAAGTGAAAGTTTGTTCTTTTGGTCATCTGACATCTGTGAGTCCTTCTTCCTCCCAAAGGGGTTTTTTGTATTTCTGTGTTTGCATTTGTTTGTTTTGTTTCTTCCAGTAAATCAATTTTTGCACAGAACAGCCCGGTTACCCTCTGTCTGGCGCAGACCTTGATATTCGAGTTTACGTCCGATCCGCTTGAATTTCTATTGTTGTACATAGCATTGAAAGCTGGGGAGTCTGTGGATTTCCTACCCCCCCGGACAGGAGTCAGAATAATACTCCATAGCACAGTGGATGAGGGCTTTCTGTGTCGCTTAATGATACTGCAGCCAAGGTAGGTTTCGCTGTTCTCATTCCCCGCCACCAGATTGCCTACTGGTCACGCCGAGCTCTGTTTTTACTCTAGGCTTGTGTCCAAATGTTCAAGGCAAGAGGATCATCACATCCTGAGTCACTGCGCCTGTACGATGGATGTCAGCCATCAGAAAGCAGCACACATTGGTTCTCTATCCTCAGATCTAGTTAGTACCCTTCTGACTTCTTTCCAACCACAGAGGGTGCATGTACATATCAAATATTATACAAATGTTTACCACATCCCCTCAGTTATGCTGTAGTGCTGTGCCAGATCTGAATGGTCATATGAGAGGCCATTAGAGCTCTCACTGTGGTCAAGAATGTTGGAGGGAAAAGGGGATGTGGGAGGGAAGAAAGGAGGAAGTGGGGGGGTTAAGCAGGGTTACTCCCGCCCTCATGTTTTTTAGCCAGTCAGCCGAGACTGTTGCCGGTGTGGACGTGGAGCCAAACATGAGCTAGGTGGGGAAGTGGGACCAAGTAGGATCATGACTATCCATGGTACGACCAGGATACGGCTGTCATTTTCCGTGGGGACCCCTACCTTCCCCACCCAACACCCCATCCTAGACTGCTCAACGGCTACTGTGTACTCACTTTGCAAAATGCATATAGCCAATTACTGAAGATATTGGCCAGAAATGTAATTTCTCACCTGGAGACAGACGGCATCCTTCTCGATTCCCTGAGTAGCAGCTGGTCAATGAAAGGTTTTGATTGAATGATTGATAGGACCGACCATCAGCATTGCACTTTGGTGAGTAACTTTCTGACACAGAAAGATGTCATCGGCAGTGCACATACTCTGTATCACCGCCATTGTCCACAATGTAATTTAGTAGATGGTGAAAATAATTTGTAGGAATTTGATGTTTTAATCTTTCTAATCAAAATGGTTTGTGTGATTTCGTTTCTCTGTTGTCACAACATATCACAGTTAGAATTAAAATAATGTTCAGACCCCGACAAACTATTCATCTCTTTCTAAGTTGTCTGTGATGAAAGGGCGCAAGTATGAGCATCCTCAGACTGCTAACCTTTCCAGTGTCATAAGAGAATGGGGGGCCTGAAAGACCTAATAAACTCTTACACCACCAAGTGAAGGACTTGAAACAGATACAGTAAAGGTAAGTTTTGTGTCATCAATGCTGAGGGAACATGAATGAATAGATGTACAACTTAGTTTAACGTTTTGAAGAATGAATTAACGGAGTATTGGGGTGGTCCCCACATATTAAAGCAAAAAAATTTTAGTTAATTTAAATAGATAATAAGCAGGAGTAAAAGATGATGGGGAAGTCAAAAAAAAATAGTGCGTAAATTATCATATTTAAATATAACTCAGATATTTTTTTTTTGGATCTCGGAAGGTTTAAATGGTTTTATGTCCCAACAACTTCCCTCTCCATGTATTTTTAATTTTTATTGATATTTTGATGCCCCTATGGGTGATCTCAGTATTTGGTGTTCTTTGTTCCCAACAAATTCAGAGAATTCTTAACTCTTCCTCAAATCTCTTCAACTCTGTCTTTGTATTTCCATTTCTGATCCAAAAAGGGATGGGACAATTGATTTGTATAATTTAGTTTAGTCTTTTTTAGGGGTGATGATTTCATATGTTTTAAAAATCTAAATTTAGTCAGACCCTGACACAGACAGGGAATCAATCTGGCATTTTTATCCTCAACCGAACTGGTTTTTTCGATGGAATGTCTTCGGGGCCCGGAAAGTGATATCTCCTATTGTTTTTGACAAGGTCAAAAAATTTTTATTCTGGGCCATGATTATATCTAGTTGCCGCCCATGCTTAGGCTGCTGTTCACGCCTGGTTTACTTGCTGTTTCAACTTCTTCTGCCTACCTTTGCCATGTTTTGTCTGTGATCCAGGGCTTCCTGTTTGATGATGGTATCCCAGGTACCTCTTCACAGTCTCCGACAGTAGCCTGCTTTAAGTTGTTCCACATACTCTCCACTGTATCCTCCTTTTCTGTCATCTGTAGTGTCTCAAAACGGTTCTTTAAAGCAATCTGGAAGCCTTCCTTTGTGTCCTGTGATTGGAGTTTCCTGACATCAAACTTGGTTTATGGACTTTGTTGTTTCTTCTTTGATGACATTGTTGTTTCTTCTTCTGGAACCTAGATTCAAAGATGTTTGATGTAGCTCAAATAAAGAATAGGATCTGCCAAATAAAGACTAGCAATCCAGAGAAGGACCTACATATGCAGCAAGTCTATAGATGAAAGAAAGAGTTCTTCAGAGCTGCAAAGAACAAATCACATTGAAACAAGTCCTAGACAATAAAGAAACATGAGAATCTCATGGACTGCAAGAACAACTAATGTTGATGTGCTGAAAGTGGTAAACTTGCACTGGACGCTCATCGAAATAAGAAAGACAATCATAATTTTTCGTGCATGTCATGAGAAAAGGAGGTTTAGAACACATTTTGATAACTCAGAAACCAGTGGGTGACAGACAGAGTAACAAAATTCTAGAGTTAGTGGGGACAAAAGTCAACATCGGAATTGATATTACCCAGCACAAGCATTTGTAGAGATACAGGACCGCATATGCTATTTGACATGACATATAGATAATAAAGTAGATAATAAAAATATTTACTGTGAAGGGGAATAATTCAAATTTTGTTGATATTTGTTTAATATTCAACATTTGAAAATGCCCTGTAACCTTTGCAAAATGTGGGGTGTAAAATGTCTGTCATATTGCATTTCCCAGTCTAAATATGCAGTGTGTGTTCATTTCATCACTTGTCGGACATTTGTTTTCTGACTTGAACCAAAAATCGTCAGTGTGGTGCGGGTCCATAAAGGCAGCAAAGAATAGTACTCACTGCAACCTACAAGGCATGTTATAAGAGGGACTGATGCAGACCTTAGGAAGCTACCCGAGTAATCAGAAGGCACATAACTGGCACAATGTACAATCACTCTTAGGCTCAGATCACATACAAATCACACAGAGGGGTTAACAAGGTGTCAATATGGAGCGTTGAAGAAGAAGTAAGAACCAAAAATCATTTTTATTAGATTTGAAAAGTGAATTTTCTTTGCGTTGTGCTAGTCCATCCCACATTTAAGTATAGAAAATAAATATTGATCACAATTAGTTTACAAGTACAAACTTTAGGAAACATGTACTGCCATTATTTGTTTTGGATCTACATTGTTTATTGATTTGTCAATTCCACATACCATTTAGGGCCTTACAGTTCCTGATACTAGTGAAAGCATGGCCACACACATGCAGAAAATAATGTCATCATGGTTGCGTCTGCAGTCAAAGGTCAATGTTGTACTGGATAGTGACTTAGACAAGCTCTCAGATGAGAAGTGCTCGGGGTGTCAGACAGGTATGTGTTTACATTCAGCTAAAGGGGAACCCTCATTCTTTTTTTATTAGCATTCCAGGGGATATATTGAGAATACTGAGCTAGGCCTACATTTTTCTTGGTTGTTATTGAGGATTAACAAATATTCAAAAAAATGGACTGCAGTAAAACTATTTGTTTGGGAAAAACACGTAACCAAAAAAATACTGTAGTTTAAAATTAAAAAAACAATGAAAAAATACACCAACAAGGCCTTTTCAAGCAACAAACAACAGAGTGAAAAATTTTAAAAAAAAAGGGGCCCAAAAAAAAAGTTTTTAAATCGGGGAAATAAAACGAAATAAATGAAAAAAAAAACCCAAAAAAAACAGTAAAACGGAAAAAAACGATAAAAAATTGAAAATTTTTTAAAAATACATGAAACATATCCGATATGTTAAGGCATGGGAAGAAAAGTACAAAGAAGCATGGGAATGAACGTTGACCCCACGTGGTGCAAGGTATCATAAAAAGAAATAAACCGATTCTCGGAGCAAACACTGCGAAACCGAAAACCCCATGGATGGCTGTGACCACACGTGAGCTCCAAATGGGCCCGTACTTTTAAATGGGTGGGTACAGGGGGACAGAGATTGGGTATTACCGGTTAGAATCGGCCGAGCCTCTTTTTTGTCTCACCATATGTTGTTCACCCACAGATAATGGAAAATAAGATTACGGGGCTGATGTAAACCATCAAAACAAAACGGGTAAAGAAAAAAAATACAACGCCGTCTTATACACACGTGTTTAACGCCCGGGAACCCCTGGACAGTGCCAAAATGAGTCTGGATATTGGGCTTTAAAGGGGACGTACAACATATCCAAGACTTCTGTCCCGCTTAAGCCCCAAAAGGGTAGTTGGGGGAAAACAGAAAGGCTCAGGATCTGACAAGGGCAGCAGATGCGGAATAAAAAATTTTCAAGGGAACAGGGGGGAAAGTTAAGATAAGTTTTTCTCTGTCGAGTTAGTGTCCTATCTGGTGGTGAGGGGGTTGCTCAGTGATTTTCTGAACTCGATGCAAACCGACAAACACCTCTCCGGGGATTGGGCCGCGAAAAAAATCAACATCTCGAGCCTTCAAGAAAATCATGCCCGCACAAAGGGGGAAGGCGCAAAAGGCTGCGAGAATGGCAAAAGTCACAAAAAGCCCTGGGATGGGAAGAACTATAAAGGGAAAACTATGTGCATCAGTAAAGTAGAATACTGATGAGGATAGTGGATGGCGAATGGGGATAGTAATTCAGAAGGGAACAAGTAGTGGAGATGTGGGAAATAAAACGAAAGAAGGTTTAAAACATTAATGAAATTTAAAGAAGCATGACAAATCGGCTTCAGGCATATCATTGAATACAGTTTAATGTATCTGTGATAGACAGACGGAAGGGGGGGCCCTATATAGTCTATACTAGGTGTTCAAGATAACCCATGAATAACAAATAATAGGTCCCTTTTATCCCTGGGAACCCCACTGATCTGTAAAGAATTGGTCTTAAACTGAAAGGAATTGAGAGTGAGAACTAGTTCCGCAAGACGAAGGAGAGCAGAAGTTGACAAGTGGATTAGTTTATCGAGAAAGAACTGGAAACTTTAAGACCGTCATGATGAGGTATAAAAATGTACAATGAGCACAATCAAGGAGGAAGAGCGGTAGGTACTTCGGTAGCAACTAACGGAAGAAAAGACAGACAAAGCGTGGTTCGTATCTTCCAAAATGGGGGGAAGTGTGGTGACTATGGGATTAAAGATACTATCAAGGAATTCGGATGTGTTCCGTAGGGGAAGAGCAAAACAAAAGATAGGCCTACCGGGATTGTGGAGTTTATGAATTTTGGGAAGCATATAAAAGGTGGGTTTACCAAACAGCTATTGATCACACGAGTGATGATGCACTAGTAGGAAGGTCGTTCGTTGTAATTAAGTTCTTAATGACTTCACGAACCTTATTATTATTACAGATGACATCAGGGCTGGTTTTATAAAACTGGGGAGCAGTTGGTTCTGACCTTCCTGAAGGTAAAGATCTTTGCTCCAGCGACTATATTCTGCCTTTGTCGGGTTTGATAACAATGTCATCACGAGACGGAGGGGTGATAGAGCACGAAACTCGCGGTGACATGTTAAAATGACATAGGCGTTGGGTGGAGCAGTCCAATATCATGTATAGTATTCTTGATTGAGATCAAGAGCGTTAGAGGCAAGGTTGGGGTGTCCAGTCATGTTTCAGTAGAAAACTTAGAAAACATACTTGTTCAGCAGGAATTTGGTCAGTGTCAACCTGGTTCTGAAAGTGAAATTTCAATGAAGTCACGGTGAAACGATTCACATCTTGAAGAGTTGAGTAGAGGTCAATGGTGGGTCGGAGAGGAACAAACTTAAGACCCTTATAAAACAGATCTTCTCGGATAATGGAAGGTCTGGAGGAATGCAAACCACCTGTGTGGAGGAAGACCGTAGGGACAATTGGAAGGAGGAAAAGGTACAGGGAAAAAGATTAAGTTTCTGTTGGTGATGGGTAAAGAAATTCATACAGTTGTCTTTAAGAACATGGATAATGAAATGAATAAGGGGTAAAGTAGCATATTGTTAGAAGTGAGAAGTCGTGGGCGTTTGAAGAAGTTGGGACTGGGAGGAGTCTAAGTCAGACAGAAGATGTGTATGATTAGCAGCAATAAAACGCATCCCCTGAGGCCACTAGCTTCTAACTGTTGTAACATCGCTGCTCCTGGGTATAATGGTCCTCAGATGGGTGAAAGTTAAGAAAGCCTTTGGGAAAAACCCCTAATTTCGCTGACATGTAAAAAGAAAATTGCGATGAGAACAAAAGCAGGTTTTTAAAAAAAGTTACCATGGCAAAACTAGTAGCTGTAAGACAAATATCGGTCGGCAAGAGACTAAAGGAAATAGAGATATAGTGTAGAAAATTCAACATGTACCGTAAGGTACGGGCGCCTCTTTAACTCCTTGAGGACCATATGCCACTGGTGGCATTTTACCTAAAAGATATTTGTCCTGGTCTACTAAGAGTTAAGCCGTACACCTTTCAACCCAAGGCAAACCATTTATTGGTTATATCAGGCGGTGTCACAGAGTGACCTTGCCATCACTCTTGAACAGGCTCCTGGATATTTCTCCGTGATCGGTACTTCCCTCTATCCACTCCACTTCCCTCCTCTATCTACTTTCCTACTCACTTTACGCGCTATAATTTAACACAAGACTTACTTGGGTTACAAATCAAGGTAACTTAAATACAAAAAATAAAACAATCTCCAATTTATAAACACATGAAATATCATTATCAAAAAACATGTCAATCATAGTTATCAAATCAATTAAATAGTTTGTAAAGCTAATTTACTAATACATATTTTGTCTTCTCACTCCAAGTTCAGCCAAATTCAATTCAATTATGTAACACCACCATCATTGCTGCATATTTGGACAATTAGGTACATTCATGGTCACCATACATTGTCTCTGTCCAGCTGGGTCAGTGGGGTTGAGTTCTACCGAACCGCCTGCACAGGAACTGCAGTCTTTAGTACATATCAACTTCTTACACAATACGAAGACAAAACGAACATCACAGACATCAGATCTTGTCCACAAGGTTTGTTCTTGTAAGTCAGCCCCGTGGGTTATAAAGGGGGCGGTTGAATCCTAAACGATGGACTCCTCCTCTATCGTTGTGCAGATGCTCTCTCTCTTTATTGTTAACATTTCCCTACTAGGTATCTGCTAGGCATCTGATATCTGGTTTTCGCCTCCAACAATCTAGTTTCTAGGTCCTCTCGTTATCTCCAACTGTCTCAAACAAATAAAAAATTCAACGACAGCTCTAATATCTAAATGCAGGAGTCCTCAATCAAGGGGCGCCTAATGACTTTTGTCCAAGTACCTGCCTCTAAGCAGTTCAAATTCCTTGTCTATTTTCTTGTCTTCGATCATCTTGGTGAATAATGACGATTATAATCGCTATGTCAACAGTACTCACTGTGTGCTTCCTTTTCTTCTTATTTCTCTTTTATGGCCTCGTGAAATCTTTCTATAAGTCCACTAGTCTCTGAATGAGATAAAATCTATTCTCTATTACCTTCTATTCATCTTCACATCTTATGGGAAGAATGTTCCTGAGAGAAAGTCACTGAATATTTTCAAAAAGGGTTTTTTGTCATCCTTTCTGGATATCTCATGTGTGTTTGCAAAAACGGATCTCATTGGACCTTGGGGAAAAGCCATAGACAAAGTCAATTGTTTAGGGCTGCAGTTTTATTCCAACTTGCAGGTTGGCTGAGGCTGACGGAGAGCAACCCAGTAAGCTCAAAAATGGACACATCACCGAGATAAACACCAGAACTCCAAATGGCACTGAAGATGTGAGAAATACACCATGCTAATAAAGGCTACATGAATCAGATTTAAATTAATGATTATGGAAAATCTGTACATCGGTCTGGTGGGTCAAAAAGATAAGAGTTTTGTTCAAAACTATCTGACCCTTTAACTGTTCCCTTATATGAAAGTTGATAGAACATTATCTTTCTGTCACACATGTAGGCTAACAAACATGAACAATAAGAATTAATTCCTTTTGGAGAATTCAATATGACATTAAATGCTGCGGGTTTTATTTAAATTATTGTTTCCATTCTGGCTTCACCCGAATTGCTGATCCAAAAAGTCAACAAAAGTTTTATGAGTTGAGCGGACAAAAGCTGGATGTATGACTACCCCAATTCTCAGAAAGGAGGACTCAACCCCTAGTTTCATTTGTATGCTATCCAGCCTCTTCAGTTGTACTATGCTGATTATCAGGAGGTACAGTTCATAGATGTAACGAATACCAGTCTCTCATGCAGTAAGAACAATAGCTGTTGTTCAAGATCAGTGACTTCATCACTCTGATCGTTACGCCCTTCTCCCTTGATGTTATGTTATCAACGACGCCTGGCACTTGGGCATTCCCATTCGTGCTCTGTCCTGTTGCAGAAGCCATCCCAAAGTCCATTTGTTCATAGTACCCATGAGAAGTTGATTACTATATCTTCTCTCTCACCACGAAGCGACACTGTCTGGCATGTCCAAACTTAACGCCTAATTCTCAAACTCGTTCCAGTTTCACACCCTCTCTGAAGGCTGCCATGGTTAATATTGATTGAATTAATCACTTCTGTTGGATAAAATCTTAGTGCTTTGTTAGGATCAATTGTTTGCACTAAGATGATTTTGAGGTTATTTTTTTTAAAGCTGCAAGTGATTACATAACTAAATTTTTTTCTCCAGTTGCTAGAAAAAAAAGATGGCCTTTCGGATGCACATGATGGGGAAAACGTGTGAATTTTGCAGCCGCTCAGTCATCTCTCCTGATCCATATATTGGACAAATGAGATTGGCATTCCCATGGTGTTTGCATCTAAACTGCCTACCCTCACGAGTGACCATGGAATGTTCATGAACTTAGGCAGATGGTTATTAATGGCCCCAACAATTATCCAGGGTAAACCAAGTAGAAAACTAAACATAATTAATTATTGTGCTAAAATAGTTGGATATCATCAAGTTCATTGACATCCGGTGGTTACCGGGTCCAAAGTTTGGGTGTAAAAAGTAGAACCACTGTTACCTGCCACCCTGTCATAAGAGGCACTAAGGAGGTTTGGCTGAAATCGGATGCATGTGTCCTAGTGTGAGAAGTCTATGCTTTTAGGTGCCTACCAAACCAATGTGCAATGTATACATGTTCTTGGGAAAGATCAAGCATATCACAAAAAGTGTTTAAAATTTTAGTAAAAACAGCTAAAGAAGAAGAAAAAGATCCATTCATTAATGTCTTTCTATCAAATGCTACAGAAGAGTACTTGAATAACATGCCTTCGAGAAGCTGACGAGGACAGTCCCTAAAAACACTTAAAATCATGAAAAAGTTGGTTCATCAGTCTAGCTGGGATCGCGCGAGAGAATATAGACAGAGAAAAAAAATATGCTTCTGTTCTGCAGGCTGGATATTGAGAGAGTTGGCTATTAGAGAGCATAACATCAAGGAAAACTAAATATTTGGGCAGATAAAACAACTGAGTCCTAAAAAGATAATTTTGAAGGGAATGGTGCCTGGAAGAAAAATGAGAGGAAGACCTAGAAGGCGATGGGTGGAAGATGACAACTTCAGAAGAGTTTTTTAAGATTGTGTCATGGGGGCCAAGTTCAGAAGGGACAAGCTATTTGATGATTATCAAGTTCTCTAATGGAGTATGATGACAAATGCTGTTTAAAATATTTTTAAACTTTTGCTCGATGGAATGTCCTTGGGGTGCAGGAAAGTGATCATCTCCATGTTGTCCTTCTCAACAAGGTCAAACTGTGTGAACAGTAGGCCCTGAAAATTTTTCAGTACATGTCATAGGATCACAAAACCCCTTAGGTATACTGTGGCAGAATGCCGGATAGTATTATCAATATAAGGGAAGACTCAGTAAAACTATGAGCATTGGTGAAACAAAAAAAAAAGTACTGTAGTTTCACAAAACAATGACAATACACAAATGTTTTGACTAAAAGGCCTTTATCAACCGGATACAACAGAAATTTTTCCTTTTAAACTACATATAGAAAAAAAAAAATCCCAAGGCCTAAAATGAAAAATGACTAAAACAAGTAGAAATAAACAAGGGGGGGTT
>JADZMA010000657.1:0-31343 GCA_020796225.1 Arion vulgaris | reverse complement strand
GATCTCAGTGTCAGTGTACAAACTGGATTAATAACTAAGAAAGAGATTAGAACACTAATGGTTATTAATAATGGCTATCTAACTCTATATCAACTTACAGATCTGAAAATCATGTGAAGAGGCATAGCAATATTGAATCCAAATGTGTAATTATTCAGTGTTTGAACAACAAAGAAGAAGCCAACCATCAACAGATAATATCTGAAACATTAAGAAATTATAAACTTGATGATTTACAGTAATTTGATCTTCAGTCTACAAGAATCATTATTTAGTAATATATTGTACCAATCATATTACTATTCAGTTCAGTGTTTGTTATGTTTGTGTTTGTATCACTTTACTTGAGATGGAGCAGCATATTCAGTGTTTGTTATGTTTGTGTTTGTATCACTTTACTTGAGATGGAGCAACATATTCAGTGTTTGTTATGTTTGTATCACTTTACTTGAGATGGAGCAACATGTTCAGTGTTTGTTATGTTTGTGTTTGTATCACTTTACTTGAGATGGAGCAACATGTTCAGTGTTTGTTATGTTTGTGTTTGTATCACTTTACTTGAGATGGAGCAACATGTTCAGACATAAAGAAATTATGGTCAAGCTATGATCACCTATCTAAAGTCACCTGAGTCTACAAGCAATTGAAGTAAGCATATACACTGATGTTGATGAATGAATGCACAGATGACTTAAGTAAGCATATACTGATGTTGATGAATGAATGCATAGATGACTTAAGTAAGAATATACTGATGTTGATGAATGAATGCACAGATGACTTAAGTAAGCATATACTGATGTTGGTGAATGAATGGATGACTTAAGTAAGAATATACTGATGTTGATGAATGAATGCACAGATGACTTAAGTAAGCATACACTGATGTTGGTGAATGAATGGATGACTTAAGTAAGCATAAACTGATGTTGGTGAATGAATGGATGACTTAAGTAAGCATACACTGATGTTGGTGAATGAATGGATGACTTAAGTAAGCATACACTGATGTTGGTGAATGAATGGATGACTTAAGTAAGCATACACTGATGTTGGTGAATGAATGCACATATGACTTAAGTAAGCATAAACTGATGTTGGTGAATGAATGGATGACTTAAGTAAGCATACACTGATGTTGGTGAATGAATGGATGACTTAAGTAAGCATACACTGATGTTGGTGAATGAATGGATGAGTTAAGTAAGCATATACTGATGTTGGTGAGTGAATGGATGACTTAAGTAAGCATACACTGATGTTGACGAGTGAGTACATAGATGACCTAAGTAAGCATACACTGATGTTGGTGAATGAATGGATGACTTAAGTAAGCATACACTGATGTTGAAGGAAAACTGACATAGACCTTTGAAATAAAGACTGGTGTGCGACAGGCCTGCCTTTTATCGCCCTTCCTTTCCCTGCTGGCTATTGACTGGATAATGAGATCAACAACTGCCAGGGAAGAAATGGAATACAATGGACCATGATGAGTCAATTGGAGGATCTGGATTTTGCAGATGATCTAGCACTCCTCTCTCACAACCATCAGCAGATGCAAGAGAAAACAACAAAACTAGAAACAGTCTCACAGCAACTAGGCCTGACTATTCACGGGGAGAAAACAAAGATCATGAGATTAAATGCTGGTTCCAGAGACCCAATCTTACTGAGAGGATCACCACTAAAAGAGGTTGACACATTTACATATCTGGGAAGTGTACAACATTCAAGGTGGCACAGATGAAGACGTTAGGTTAGAATACAAAAGGCAAGATCAGCATTTGCCATTCTGAAGAACATATGGAGTTCAAGAATGATTAGGAATAAAACTAAGATAATGATATTTAACTCAAATGTCAAGTCTGTCCTTCTGTATGGAGCAGAGACATGGAGAACGACTAAGGTGAACACCAAAAGCTGCAGACATTCATCAATAGATGCCTACGCAGGATACTCCATTTGAGATGGTGTGACAAGACCACAAACAGAGAACTGTGGGATAGGGCAGGACAACGGCAGGTGGAACAGGAGATAATGAGCAGAAGGTGGCGATGGATAGGACACACACTGAGGAAACCCTGACAGCATCGCAAGACAGGCTCTCGATGGAACCCCAGGGCAATAGAAGTAAGGAAGACCCAGAAACACCTGGAGACGGAATTAGAGAGGGAAACGCAAAACGGGAGAGAGTGTTGGAAGGCCTTGGTTGCGGACCTATGCTTCCCTAGGGGCGAAGAAGAAGACACTGATGTTGGTGAATGAATGGATGACTTAAGTAAGCATACACTGATGTTGGTGAATGAATGGATGACTTAAGTAAGCATACACTGATGTTGGTGAATGAATGGATGACTTAAGTAAGCATACACTGATGTTGGTGAATGAATGGATGACTTAAGTAAGCATACACTGATGTTGGTGAATGAATGGATGACTTAAGTAAGCATACACTGATGTTGGTGAATGAATGGATGACTTAAGTAAGCATACACTGATGTTGGTGAATGAATGGATGACTTAAGTAAGCATACACTGATGTTGGTGAATGAATACATAGATGACTTACACATAAACTTACACATAAACATACACATAAACATACACAAATGTAATACACATAATTCTAAAGAAGCAAGTTATAGCTGATCGTATGTGTCCCAACTACACACATACAATTTCTCTCTCTATATTTCTTATGTGTCCCAACTACACACATACAATTTCTCTCTATATATTTCTTATGTGTCCCAACTACACACATACATTTATATATATATATTTTCTTATAGAGCTGCGGTAGCATAGTTGTTAGTGAACTTGCTTCTCAAGGCTGGTGGTCTGGGTTCAACTCTCGCAGTGAGCGTGGAATTTTTCCTGACCGCGGCGGCTCTCAGGGCGACCCAGCCTCTCTTGGGTACCAGACATGCTCTGGAAAAGTAAAGGCGGACAGCGTGATGCTGACCACATCACCCATTGTGTGCCGACGGTCAATGAAAAATACAGAGCTAACACTGTATTGCCCTATATACCATGAGGTTTGAAAGGGTTCCTTTACTTTTTTTTTACTTACTTATGTGTCCTAACTACACACATGCGTTTTTTCTATATACAGTATAAATATTTCATATGTGTCCCAACTACACACACAGATTTTCTTATATGTCCAACATGCATTGAAACTAAGAGACAAACTTACTTCATAGGTATGGCTGATGTTTTAGTCAGAAATCTGGTACTAATAAACAGACCTTCCAGACAGTTGAATACAAAGGCACAGAATGTGATAGTATTGCCACTGTGAGGGTAAACCCTGAACAACAAACAAACAATGGAAATATTTGTTATACAAGAAAATAGTTTAGGCAAAAGTCAAAAAAATAACAGATTTCTTATTTGATATAATACAGCAGTTTTACCGTTCTTCACACGGGGAATTTAGTTTAAATCTATTTGTAAAGTCACTTAAAGAAACATGCCCCATTGCCTCAAAGTTGACTTCTTTCCCATTAAAAACAATACATTTACTCTCCATGCTTGGTTTGAAAACTTTGTCGGTTGACAACATAAGATTAAAATGTCCTTATTCCGATTAATAATAATAATTCCTCTCGTACCGTTATATGTTACATAAGGCCTGCAAGTAATTTCTCCATGCCGCTCTATCCTGGGCAACTCGCTCAATCTCCTCCATGGAACTGAGACCGATATTTCCTGCCTCTCTCAGCAAAGTTCGTTTCAGAGTCTCTTTAGGTCGACCTCTCTTTCTTGAATCCTTTGCATCCCACTTCAATACCTGCTTTGATATTCGTTGATCATTTCTCCTCAAGGTGTGCCCAACATATCTCCATCTTCTCTTTCTTATAACAGTTGTCACTAGTGGTTGACCAGACATGTCTCTGATTTCATCACTTTCTCTGAATTCATTACATTTTATATTCATTATTTTTCAGAGACATCTATTTTCAAATGCATTCAACTTGTTTTCTATATCTTTAGTCATTTTCCAATCTCATGCATATGTTAGGATTGATACAACATTTGAATTGAAAATTCGTACTTTAGTTTTAATACTATATAACTTGCAGTTCCATATTTTATCTAGACTTATTCCGATTGCCAGTAAAACTTGATACAATAGAATTCCCGTACCGTAAAGTTGAATTTAGTTTAAATCTAGTTGTAATATTTCACCACTTCTAAAGTTACATTTGTTATCCTTTTCCGCTGATCTTCCGTGCCAACATAAACTCATTTCGATTGCCAGTAAAACCTGATACAATTGAATTCCTGTGAAAGTTGAAAAATAACAATTGGCAAATTAAATTTATTCAGATTATTAACTTATCAACGTGTTTAAAAAAATAATTGACCTTGTGTTTAAAAAAATGTGACCCGAATGTGAATCGAGCGCATTGTCTACTGCAATGTAGACGGGCATGTTATCAACTACGCTACAGAAACTTACAAATAAACGTGTTTAAAATGCGTTATAATTATAGTGACCGTATCATAGCATTATGTGCCTGGGACTTGAGGCCTTGTTGGTCGAAGCGTTGCTGTGTATTGTCATTGTTTTTGTAAAACTACCGTACTTTGTGATTACGTGTTTCGCAGCGTAGTAAGTAACAACATGATCCCATGACCGGAGCGTCGTAGAAAACATTGAAAGACTTACGGCGATTTCTATACAGAATGATTATGTGCGTTAAGTTGGAATATGGTTATAGAAAGGAACAAATAGTTCCCCCATTACATAGATCTCTTTTTTGCTTTTGATGTTATTTAAAGTGACAGACTTTCAAAGAAATCTTTTGTTCTTCTTCGTTGTTATTGTGTCGTTACATAGGGCATATAATTGATGGAAAGTTGTTTTTTCTTTCTCCATTATCTATATTCTTATTATTCTTTCTGATATATAGTCGACATTAGTTATATGAGTTTGGCTTTGTGTTGTTTTATTAGAAAGCCGACGCCATGTTTTGCTCTTGCATTTTGTCTACCCGCTCCATATCAGAACGTAATTATGAAATACTTCTTTCATATTGTTTCTTTTTCTAATGTCTGCAATACCTAAAATATGTATGTTTTTGTTTTCCATGAAATTTATTAGATCAGATGTTTTTAACAGCCACATATATTTATTAGATCAGATTTTTTTGTCGACCAGGCCACATATATTTATTGTTGCTGTTCTGGTTGTTGTCATTGTCCTCCTTGAATAAAGATTAATTTAGCAATATTACACACTGCCGGCTTGCGACCGTCTGATGGGGTGTTAGTCACTGAATTGATGACATTTCAGGATATTTAATAACCTATACCATTCCGAATATTACACATTCTATTGTTATATTTCACAATAATCCTTTATAATGAAAAATTCACATCTGTTATATCCAAATTCAAAATTTCTCTAATCTATGTAATGTGGGATTTTTAACGGAAGAGTAGGGAAGAAAACAAATGACCATGAACACTGTTTGGGACATTTTGGAGACACATCAACAGAGCAGAAACAATAATGGGGAGGAGCTAATAAATCTATGTTTAGAACACGGTCTAATAATAACAAACACATTTTATCAACATAGTAAGAGCCACATAAAAACTTGGTACAGATGAGACAATTTGCTTCAAGCGTCACAGATTGATTACATACTTGTAAGATACAGGCAGAAGGGATATATCACAGATGCTAGAGTTATACCAAACATTAACATAGGCCATCGACCTGTCGCAGTAACTGAAAGAAGACAATCGCTGAGACCAATAGACAAAACTGAAACAAAACATTGGAAAGAACCTGTTATAAAATTTAAAAAGTTGGAGGAAGAAACAACCAGAGGCGAGTTATATCAAGAAATGAACCAGATCTACAACACCTTACCCAAGAGAATTGATAACATCGAGAAGGAATGGGAAGTATTTAAAACCTCCATTCTCTCTCTCGCGATCCCACTATCAAACAATTTACTTAAAGTATGTGGCACCAAAGGACCAGCCAAAGCTCATCAAAAAACAGCATGGTGGTGTGAAGAGATACAAACAGCCATACACAGAAAGAAACATTGTTTCCAAACATGGTTGAAATCTAAAAACCATAACGACTATGTACAATACCGTCTAGCCAGGAGAGAGGTGAAAAGAATAGTCAAAGAAAAGAAAACTCTTGGTGCAAATATGGAGAACATCTAACAGACTTATGTAAGACAAAACCGAGATAATTTTTAAGAGTGTCAAGGCAATGAGAGTGAGAGCGATAGCTACTACGCTACCACTATCATAAACAGTAAGGAAGGAACACCATTACTCAACAGACAAGATAGAATGACCAGATGGAAGGAATATTTTCAAGAACTTTACAACCCTACTAAATTAACTGAATATATATACACAACAAAAGAAAGTGAAGAAACAGAACCATATATATTGATCCAAGAAATTGAAACAGCAATAAAGAACAGCCCAAACAACAAATCACCAGGTGCAGATGGCATACCTAACGAAGCAATTAAAGTGAAGTAGGGGCCATCCTGAATGTATGGGCCTTCTTGAATGTATGGGCCTTCTTGAATGAGGCCGTCATTATTGAAGTAGGGGCCGTCCTTTACATTATGGTAGTTGTTGTTTTTTTATTAGTTATATGTCCCCATACTCTGTACTTTAATTGTATATATATTTCTCTGTGGCCTCGTTGATCACTCAGTCACATACCTCCATTCCTGATTATTTAATTATGAATTTCCTCTTTGATTATTCATGGCGTCCTTTCCTTATAACGGTGTTGAAATACGCGATGGTATTTACTAAAACATTTACTAGTCAACAGGAGACGTCAAGCAGACACAATTCCAAAGTGATCTTTGCATCGTATGTTTATTTATTTCATTGTGTGATGGTGACTTTACGGACAATACAACAACCATGTCCGTTTAACTACGCTGCTGTCTCTCTTTTTGGGTTTACTAACTAACTCTAGCAACTGTTACTCTCAATCGTCATTCCCTAGCTACACAAAACGTCATTGTCTCGTAAGTTATGTCTGCACTTCTCTTAGAGATGCAACACATAGTCTCAACTATATAATATCTAATTATACTACCTATCTATCACTAACTGCCCATTCCTTCCCTCCACCTGGGGGGACTAGGACAAAGCATGCAAAGAAATAGGTGAAAAGATGGTTAAGTAGAATATTCACAGCAGCTTGGACAGAAAGAAAAGTTCCAGATGATCCAAAATCAGTAATAGTCCCATTATGAAAAATAAAGGCAATAAAAGAGAATAGAAACATACAGAGGCATTTCACTTTTAAAAGCCAACTGGTAAAATATACGCCAAAATATTAGAACAGCGCATAAGACACATCGCTGACCCACAAATAAAGCCACTGACAGTTTGGATTTAGAAAGGTGGATGCCAGACGCTCTATTCACTCTGAGACAACTGAGGGAAAAAGCAATAGAATATAATAAAGAGTTACACTTATTATTCATCGATCAAGAAAAGGCATTCGACAGAATAGATAGTATTCTATGGAAACACTAGAAAACTATGGAATCAAGGACTTTCTGGGCAATATCAGAGCAATATATACAAATAGCCACAGTGTGGTAAGAACAACAAACGGCATGACAGACTCTTGAAACAAAATCAGGAGTAAGACAGGGTTGTGTGCTCTCACCTCTTCTCTTCAACATATATTCGACAGAATAGTAAAACGGCACAGTGCGAAAAAGCCCTTATTCACATAGACTGATCGACAACCAATTAAAAAACCAAATCACGAATTTGCTTTTGCGGACCAAAGTTTAATGTATAAATTTGAAGATCCGCTACAAATCACATGAATTCATTGCAAATGCATGTGACGTAAAACATGAAAATCAACAAAAAAAAGGCCAGACCATGAAAATCAGCAGGTCACCAAGCCAAGTAAACATACAAATAGATAACACCAGAGTAAAGCAAAGTCTCAAATTCAAATATTTAGGTAGCATTTTCACAAGTACGGGAAAACTAGATAGAGAAATAGAGACAAGGTGTCAAAAGCAAATGCATGACCTACCAAACTGGCACCATAACTACAACACCCAAGATCAAGATAGAAATGAAAGACAGATGATAACAAGTATTTTCCTACCAACCTTTGTTACCCTGCCAAACTTGGTCTCTTACAGCAACACATCACAGAAAGTCACACATGTGAAATGAAATGCTTGAGGAAGGCAGTGGAGTCACCAGGAAAGACAGACTACGAAATGAGGACATCAGAACAGAGTGGGCTATTCATGCACGAATACATTGAAAGACAACAAATGCAGTGACATTTAATGAGAATGAAATACAACCAACCACCAATAACAGCATACAATAAAAAGAGATTGGGTACTAGAGCTAAGGAAGACAAAGAAAAGATGGATAGACAATATCAAGACCACACTACAGGGATACAATACAGGGTGACTCATCTGCCCTAGGATGATATTAAAGCTCACGTCCCCACGGCAAGGTGGATAGCCAACTACATCTTCCACCTGGGAATAGACAATAGACAAATAGTTCAGTTTTATAATTTTTTCCCCTTCCCTATGTATAAAACTACCCTCTTGCCAAATTTCAAGCTTGTAGGATGTCCAAATATCTTCAAACAATTGGGACAGACATACAATTCCATTCATCTTTGTCTTATATATATATTGGCCCTTTTCATCTTTTCAGGCGGTCAATAGGCAAGTGTTTTTCTGTGACAACTTCTGAGTTTTGCTTTCTCTCTTGTTGTTCAGCTGCATAAATCTCTTTCAAAGACTCTGCCCTTCTAATTTGGCTTTCCACACAACTCTGTCATCAGCTGGTCCCTCCCATGTGCTGGGATCTATAGAAAAGTTTTTTATTGAGGTTTTGCAGACATCTTTATATCTGAGCAGTGGTCTGCCCTGGTGCCTCTTCCCCCCCGAAAGTTCACAGAACAACATTTGTTTTGGTATCGATGTTTCCATTCTTCTCACATGTCCCAACCATCTTATCGTCTACTGCTGAGCATGTCCATTTCCGAAAGGCAGATTTGCGTTGTAGTACTTCAGAGTTGGTTATCTTGTCGTACCACCTGATGTTCATAATCTTGAGGAGACATCGAAGGTGAAAGATGTTAAGTCTCCTCTCGTGTCTTGAGTAGGCTGTCCATGTTTCTGAGCCATATAGTAAAGAACTAATTACACAGGCTCGATATATTTGAGTCTTCGTCTGCAATGTCAATTTTTGTTGTCCCACGCTCGCTTTGATAGTATGCGAATGTAGTAGCCTCTCCTATCTGACGCGTTGATTTCTTCGTCAAGAGAAAGGCTGGCAGTGACCGTGGACCCAAGATAGCAGAATTTTGCACTGGTGTTAGATGGTTGCCATTTAAAGTGATATTTGATGTCTTACCTCCTGACATAATACAACTGTTTTGGAGACACTTATTGTCAGAGAAAAGAGGTTGCATGCCTTTGACAAATTATTAATTAGACATTGCAGTGTAGTCTCATTGTGGGCACTAAGGCAGCATGCGTCAGCGAAAGGAGGTCCTTGAGAAGTATTCCGTCGTTTTGTCTTGGCTCTTAAGCGAGCCAAGTTAAACAGTGAACCATCAGATCTAGTGCGGATGAAAACATCACCATCAGCGTCCCTAAGGCGTGGTTCAAAGGACTGCAAGAAGATACCAAAGAGAGTGGGGGCAAGGACACAGCCCTGCTTGACTTCACTCTTAACCTCAAAACTATCAGATGTGCTGCCATCGAACTGTATGCTGGCTTTCATGCCCTCATGGAAGGAAACAATTGGAGCAACTTTGGGGGGACAACCAATATACTTCAATATTTTATAAAGACTTTGCCTGCTGACTGTGTCAAATGCCTTAGTCAGATCCACGAAAGCAATATATAGAGGCTTGCTCTGCTCTCTGCACTTCTCTTGTAGCTGTCGAAGGGTAAATATCATGTCAGTTGTTGACCGTCTAGCTCTGAATCTACATTGTGACTCTGGAAGAACACGCTCCGCCAGTTTCTGTAGTCGTTTTGAAAGGACTAGTGCCAAAGCTTTGCCTGTTACGCTTAGAAGGGAGATGCCTCTGTAGTTGTTACAATCCCCTTATCCTTTGTTTTTATAGAGTGTCACTATCTTTGCATCCCTCATGTCCTGATGAAGTGTTCCCTCTCTCCAGCACTGAATAAGGAGATTGTAGAGGTGGGCAGCAGGACATCCCTATTGTATTTGAGGATTTCTGCAGTAATGTTGTCTAGTCCTGATGCCTTGCCATTTGAAAGTTTGTTGATTGCTTGGAAAGTTCCTGCCCGTGGGTTCGGTATCCAGCTCGGTTTGGTCATGATGTTTCAGTATGATCTGCTCGAGGACTGGGTGTGCTGGTTTCTCCACAGAGTAAAGATTGGAATATTGTTCCACCCATCTTTCGAGCTGTTTGGTCATATCTGTTATTGGCTCACCTGTTTCTGATCTTAGTGGTGCAATTTTTGTTATGTTTGGTCCCAGAGCTACTCTGATATTTTCGTACATTGTCTTGGTGTTGCCCATATCTGCAGCATTTTGTATCGCAGAACATAGATTTGACCAGTACTCATTTGCACACCTCCTTGACTCTCGTTGCAATACTGATTTTGTGTGCGAAGATGGTCCTTTGAACTTTCGAGGTTTATTTTGTAATTTATTAGAGCTCTTTTCTTTTCCTCAAGTAGAGGGCTTAGGGTTGTTTCATTTTGTTCTACCCAGTCTTTGTTGGAGAATTTATTGGTGCCAAATGAGTCAATGGTACAGTCATATATGTTAGATTTTAGAATGTTCCACTTTTCATCTACGCTACATTCTCCCATTTCATTCTCACACAGAGCAGTAAACGCCTTTCTGAAAGTCTCCCTATTCTCTGTCATCCCCATTTTGGTGATGCTGACTTTGGGTTTGGGTGGTCTTCTTGTTGAATAGGTTTTCCTTGGAAGTATTTTGACTTTGCTGATAACTAGTGCATGATCTGTATCACAGTCTGCGCTGTGGAAAGTACATGTGATTTTCACTGTGTTGAGGTGTTGTCTGCGTGTGAGTACAAAATCAAGCTGGTGCCAGTGACCTGATCTTGGGTGGCACCATGACATCCTGTGTCTGTGTTTGACAGAAAAAACGTATTTGTCACACACATGTTGTTTTGGGAGCAGAATTCAAGCAGTCTTTGACCATTATCGTTGATATTTCCAATGCCATGATGACCCAGGCATACTGGCCATGACTGGTGATCAGATCCTATGAGTGCATTTAAGTCGCCCAATATAAACAGTTGCTCATCTACTGGAAATGAATTAACGACATTCTGTAATGAGTCATAAAACTTGTCTTTATCTTCTGCAGATGCTGCTAGGGTTGGTGCGTAGACACATATGATGTTTAGGAGTCCATATATATATATATATATATATATATAGATAGAACGTTTGTATGTGGTTTCCATATGTTTTTTAAATTTGTCACTCCTGTTCGTTTGCTTGATAAAGGCCTTGTTGGTCGAAACGTTGTTGTATTTTGTCATTATTTTTGTAATTTGTAAAACTATAGTACTTTGTGATTACGTGTTTTGCCAATCAAATAGTTATCCTGCAGTCTCATATATATATATATATTGTAGATAAAATATGCAATTCTACACAATCATTTATTAATAATCAACAACAACATGAGTTGTTTCAAGTTAAACTAATGATATCATTAAAAATAATTTCAATGTGTGGGCTTGTCTCTTCAGTGATCTAGTTTATGACAACCAACTTTGCTGTACATACCCACATGTGTTAATGTTTCAAGTTAAACTAATGATATCATTGAATATAATTTCAATGTGTGGGCTTGTCTCTTCAGTGATCTGGTTTATGACAACCAACTTTGCTGTACATGCCCGCATGTGTTAATGTTTCAAGTTAAACTAATGATATCATTGAATATAATTTCAATGTGTGGGCTTGTCTCTTCAGTGATCTGGTTTATGACAACCAACTTTGCTGTACATGCCCGCATGTGTTAATGTTTCAAGTTAAACTAATGATATCAATGAATATAATTTCAATGTGTGGGCTTGTCTCTTCAGTGATCTAGTTTATGACAACCAACTTTGCTGTACATGCCCGCATGTGTTAATGTTTCAAGTTAAACTAATGATATCATTGAATATAATTTCAATGTGTGGGCTTGTCTCTTCAGTGATCTAATTTATGACAACCAACTTTGCTGTACATGCCCGCATGTGTTAATGTTTCAAGTTAAACTAATGATATCATTGAATATAATTTCAATGTGTGGGCTTGTCTCTTCAGTGATCTGGTTTATGACAACCAACTTTGCTGTACATGCCCGCATGTGTTAATTTTGACTGCACTAGTTTTGCTTGTGAATAAACATGCTCAACACAAAAGATATATATATTACAGCAATATCTTAGACGACCAACTGATGCATGACTAGATGGATTTCTGTTATAGGAGATCGTGAAGTGGTGGCAATGATCGTGGTGGTAGTATTTGTTGTGCCATTAAGGCGTGTCGTAGGAGGGTATGATGGTTTTGTAGACAGGATAGTACAGACAATAGCTTGAGATTCAGACAAACATCTAATAAATAACCAGCTGTCTTTTCATGAATGTTCCATCTTTATTAATTCACATGATATCACTTAATACGTGTATACGTGACTTGTATACTGGTATTCGATTTGTCTTCTAAGCTACCCTATCTATCTGGTCATTTGAGCTACCCTATCTATCTGGTCATTTGAGCTACCCTATCTATCTGGTTCTCTGTAACCCCTTCCGTTCTCTTGAGTTGTTTATATTGGTCTCCCTTCGTTTTTATGTCCTTGTTCTCATCATTACGTCAAACTAACTCATTCCATTCTAGTGTCACTATATTCTTACTAACGTGTGCATTCTTAGTTGCGCATCTTCCTTACGGTGTCACCTTATATTTCTTCTGTCTACTTTGTCTAGTCTATTAACTGCTACCTTAATGCGGCGGGAATATTTGGGTCCTTGGTATCTCCGTCTACATGTCTACAATATCAAGTTAGTACGAACCAGATTTATAGTTTAAACAGAAATATTCTGCTTTTAAATAAAACAAATTTGAACCTTGTACTTCTCTTAATGATAAATGGTCATCGATAATCTATGAAACAGGTTGTTTTTTTTCCTTCAATGCAATCTTCTTCTAAGCTGACCATGTCAGTCATTAGGTGTATATATATATATATATATATATGACTGCACTTGCAATGTGGTAACATCAAGTTTTACTGAGTTGTAAAGATGACAATGTTTTCATCATGAATACTCACAAACATGATGTCAACATGCCAACTTACTGAACAAGCTCTTCCAGAAAAATCACATTGCTGCAGCATCCAATGAACACCAAAGCAATAGGAATGACTGCATTCATAGTAAGACTTGGCACCAAGAATCCACTATCCGTACAGACGAAACATACATTAACATAATTATTACTTCATCTGTCTCAAATATGAATGTCTAAAATTCTTTTCCTTAATTTATAAACAAATAGAATATCTCTGTGGCAAAGAACTAATAGTGTTCCTGGAGTTAGGTAGTTTGTGCAACGCTCTCATCAGTGGCTTGTCATTTCTGCAAAGAGGGATGGGTGATCGTGGAATCCTGGTGTAATAAAGTTAATCCTTCATCTTAACTGATTCACTCCCGGGGTTTTTTCCGCCTCTGGACAGAATTTTTTTTTTAGCTTCAAAATATTGCACATACTTTAGCCAAATAAAATATTGTTTCTAAATATTATTTGAAGTTGAACTTATTATAGATCAAATTAAAGATAAATGAATTTACTTTCACAAAATATTTATTGTATCCGAAAATATAATGTTATGTTTGCTATGCATGAAAAATATTAGCATGAATTTTAAGAAACTAATTAAAACTGTGAGAATAAAAATTCAACTTAACAAGGGCCTTGATGAACAATATGTTGTATAAATCAGTCTAACTGCTCTCTTTATATAGGTAATCCATTTATGAATACACAAACATTAAGAAAATAGTGAAGGAATGTATGGTTTATTAACTGTTTACAAACTAGCATCATGACCGTTCATATAAATTGCTAGTTTTTATGGTCACATGGTATCTTAGAATGAATGGTAAACTCTGTTTCACTTCTACTTCTAGCATAAGCCGCGATGCTATGTATTTGTTATCGTTTATACTTCACTTTTACGTAGTTTCCGGTTAATATAAATCTCTAATCGGAACTAAAAGTAATGAAAATGCAACAAAATAGTAAACGTTTTTCGGGTGACGCGTGGTCCATGCGATATGATATATTGACACTTGAGTGTCGCTTGGTACAGAATCAGTTAAGATCCATTTTTTAGCAGACTAATATAATCTTATATATATATATATATATATATATAGTCTTATAGCAGACTAATATAATCTTATATATATCTAGTCTTACAGCAGACTAATATAATTTTATATATATATATATATATCTAGTCTTATAGCTGACTAATATAATCTTATATATATATATATATAGTCTTATAGCAGACTAATATAATCTTATATATATCTACACAGTCTTAAAGGGGGTTTTAAGCCGAAGGATTGACTTCATTGCACCGGGTTTTACGCCATATGGCTCAGTCCCTCTCCACAGAAATGACACGCCACCTGCCCAAGTATTGCACAGCACGAACTCCATAGCTCCGTCAACAATCTGAGGTCTCTGAAAAAATGCACCGTGAACAGAACTGCGCGTAGATTGAACCACGACCTCGACTCACAAGGCAAGAGCTTAACCACTTAGCTACAGAACCCTATATACACAGTCTTATAGCAGACTAATATAATCTTATATATATATCTAGTCTTATAGCTGACAAATATAATCTTATATATATATATATCTAGTCTTATAGCTGACTAATATAATCTTATATATATATCTAGTCTTATAGCTGACTAATATAATCTTATATATATATATATATCTAGTCTTATAGCTGACTAATATAATCTTATATATATATCTAGTCTTATAGCTGACTAATATAATCTTATATATATATATATATATATATCTAGTCTTATAGCTGACTAATATAATCTTATATATATATCTAGTCTTATAGCTGACAAATATAATCTTATTTTATATATATATCAGTCTATAGCTGACTAATATAATCTTATATATATCTAGTCTTATAGCTGACTAATATAATCTTATATATATATATATACTAGTCTTATAGCTGACTAATATAATCTATTTTATATATATCTAGTCTTATAGCTGACTATATAATCTTATATATATATATATATATCTAGTCTTATAGCTAATATAATCTTATAAAATATATCTAGTCTTATAATGACTAATATAATCTATAATATATATATCTAGTCTTATAGCTGACTAATATAATCTTATATATATATATCTAGTCTTATAGCTGACTAATATAATCTTATATATATCTAGTCTTATAGCTGACTAATATAATCTTATCTCAAGGAACTCCTTTTCTTGCTGCCTTAGTTGCACACAGTGAGGCTACTCTACATACCTAATAATTAATTTGGTCAGGCATGCAACCTGTTTTCTCTGACTATAAGTGTCACAAAACAGTGAAAAAAGAAATGAACCCTTTCATACCTCATGGTATATAGGTCAATACAGTGTTAGGCCTGTATTTTCATTGACCGTCGACACACGATGGGTGATGTGGTCAGCATCACGCCGGCGCCTTTACTTTCCCAGAGCATGTCTGGTACCCAGCTGAGGCTGGGTCGACCTGAGAACCGCCGCGGTCGGAGAAAAATTCCACGCGCACTGCGGGAGTTGAACCCAGACCACCAGCCTTGAGAAGGGAGTTCACTAACAACTACGCTACCACGGCTCTCTCACCAAAACAGTGGTTTTATTTAAATAGTACATCAACAAATATCACTTTAAATGATAACCATCTAGCCCAAGTTAAAAAATTCTGCTATCTTGAGTCCACAGTCAGCTTTTCTCTTGATGAAGAAATCAACAATCAAATAGGCAGCTCGGCTACTACATTCAGCAAACTATCAAAGAGAGCGTGGGACAAAAAAAAATTAACATTGCAGACGAAGATTCAAATATATCCAGCCTGTGTAATTAGCTCTTTACTCTATGGCTCAGAAACATGGACAGCCTACTCAAGACATGAGAGGAGACTTAACATCTTTCACCTTCAATGTCTCCGCAAGATTATGAACATCAGGTGGTACGACAAGATAACCAACTCTGAAGTACTGCAACGTGCAAACTTGTCTTCCATCATAGGCATGATCAGCAGTAGAAGACTTCGATGGCTAGGGCATATCGCGAAGAATGGACAATGGCCGCATTCCAAAACAAATGTTGTTCTGTGAACTTTCGGAGGAGAAGAGGCACCAAGACAGACCACTGCTCAGATATAAAGATATCTGCAAGGCCTCAATGAATAACTTTTGTATCGGTCCCAGCAAATGGGAAAAACTGGCTGATGATCGAGATATATGGAAAATAACATTGTGCAGAATCATTTTAAAAGAGATTCCGGTGGCAAAGTTCTGTTCAGGACAAGCTATTTGATGATGATGAAAACTGAACTAAAAGTTGTGCCTACATTCTTGCTAAACTTTATCATGATATCATTATATTTGTCAGTGTTTAGCATTGATGGTGGGACAGATTAGCATAATGCATAAGCGTTCGCCTATCGATTATTGCTAAACTGTTGACCATTATATTTGTGAGTGTTTAGCATTGATGGTAGGACAGATTAGCATAATGCATAAGCGTTCGCCTATCGATTCTTGCTAAACTGTTGACCATTATATTTGTGAGTGTTTAGCATTGATGGTAGGACAATTAGCATAATGCATAGCGTTAGCCATCGATTCTTGCTAAACTGTTGACCATTATATTTGTGAGTGTTTAGCATTGATGGTAGGACAGATTAGCATAATGCATAAGCGTTCGCCTATCGATTATTGCTAAACTGTTGACCATTATATTTGTGAGTGCTTAGCATTAATGGTGGGACAGATTAGCATAATGCATAAGCGTTCGCCTATCGATTCGGACATAAGAGGGTTGTGGGTTAAATCCCACACTCGAGACTCCACATGCAAGGAAAGGAATTTGATATCCTACCCCCTGTACACTAGGGTCTAGAAATGTGAAGTGAATTCATATCATACGGTCTGACACAAGGCTCAGGAAATTTTAGTTGCGTATTTGGTGGTACTCAAAAATCTGTCTATCTTGAGGTCAAATAACTTAAATACTCTGTATGAAACAAAACAGCAGTTGATAGTCACTTGCAGATGCCAATATAATGTACTGGGACAAACATCAGGAGCCCATAGGCTGCTGCATCAATACAAAAACTACACATTTTCTTCCTAGTGTGCTGACATCAGATAAGGTGAGCAAATAGCATACAAACTGCTACACATTTTCTTCCTAGTGTGCTGACATCAGATAGGGTGAGCAAATAGCATACAAACTACTACACATTTTCTTCCTAGTGTGCTGACATCAGATAGGGTGAGCAAATAGCATACAAACTACTACACATTTTCTTCCTAGTGTGCTGACATCAGATATGGTGAGCAAATAGCATACAAACTACTACACATTTTCTTCCTAGTGTGCTGACATCAGATATGGTGAGCAAATAGCATACAAACTACTACACATTTTCTTCCTAGTGTGCTGACATCAGATAGGGTGAGCAAATAGCATACAAACTGATGCAGGCAGAATTTAATCTGGCACAATAAGAGCTGCTATAATGTCATGATTACTGGACGTTCTTTATCGAAGGATTGACTTCACTGCACCGGGTTTTACCGTATATGGCTCGACCCTGCTCAGCATAAATAACATGCAACTATATGTGAGTAGAGGCCTGGACTAGCACATGTGAGACTACCCTTGGAAGAAAGATATACCATCTCACAAAGAATGGCTATCAGAGTCAACATTAGATAAGATAATGAAGAGAAGAGGCAGAAAGGCCAACCTCTGTAATAGCAGAACAAGATCAGCAAAAGCCACAGCACAAGAGAAATACTCAAAAGCCAACAAAGATGTGAAAAGAAGTATACAATCAGATGAAAGAAGGTACATAGACGACCTGAAGAGAAGCAGAAACACAAAGAGACATACACAAAGCCAACAAAGATGTGAAAAGAAGTATACAAGCAGATGAAAGAAGGTACATAGACGACCTGGCAAGAGAAGCAGAAGCACAAGAGACATACACAAGCCAACAAAGATGTGAAAAGAAGTATAAAGGCAGATAAAAGAAGGCACATAGACGACCTGGCAAGAGAAGCAGAAGAGGGAGCAGCTAAGAGTAACCTGAAAGATTTATACGACAACACAAGGAAATTGACAGGGAAATATTAACAAACAAATAAACCGATTAAGTACAAGGCTGGAAGATTTCTGGGCAATACTCAAGAACAAATGCAGAGATGTGCAGAATACTTAAAAAACCTACTAAACAGGCCAGTCCCCCAAAGCCAACCAGATCCAACAGCAGAAGATCTAGCAACCGACTGTAACAAGCCAAGCAAAGCAAAAATAGAGAAAGCCATTCTCCAACTACGCAATGGTAAAGCTACAGACACAGATGAATTGTTCCTGCAGAGCCATAAAGGAAAATGCTGACATCTCAACAGACATGCTAGCAAGAAAAATTTGGGAGAGGGAAGAAATACCAGAAGACTGGAGAGAAGGCTATATAGTCAAATTACCAAAAAAGGGTGATCTGCAAGAATGCTTGAACTATAGAGGAATAATGCTCCTGTTTGTACCAGGTAAAATACTAAACCAAATCATCCTAGAGAGACTCAAGAAAGCTATAGTTGCAGTACTAAGAGATGAACAGGCAGGATTTAGGCAAAACAGATCCTGCAAGGATCAAATTTCAAAGCAGCGTATCATAGTTGAGCAGACTGTGCATGGATCAAATATCAAAGCTGCGTATCATAGTGGAGCAGAGCATCGAGTGGAACTCATTCCTCTATATCAACTTTGTAGATTATGAAAAGGCATTTGATAGCCTAGACAGAAACCTCTGGAAACTGCTACAGCATTATGGCGCCCCCAGAAGCTAACCAACCTAATAAAGAAAATGTATGAGGAGACAATGGGTAGAGTACTGTATGAAGGAAAACTGACAGAGGCCTTTGAAATAAAGACAGGTGTGAGAGAGGCTGCCTTTATCACCCTTCCTCTTCCTGCTGACTATTGACTGGATAATGAGATTAACAACAGCCAAGGTGAGAAATGGAATACAGTGGACCATGATGAGTCAATTGGAGGATTTAGATTTTGCAGACGATCAAGCACTCCTCTCCCACAGCCATCAACAGATGCAAGAGAAAATAACTAAACTGGAAACAATCTCACAACAACTGGGTCTGACTATTCATGTGGAAAAAACATAGATCATGAGATTAAATGCTAATTCTAGAGACCCGATCATACTGAGAGGATCACCATTAAATGAGGTGGACACATTTACATAACTGGGAAGTGTTATCAACATTCAGGTGGCACAGATGAAGATGTTGAGTTAGAATACAAAGGCATGATCAGCCTTTGCCATTCTGAAGAACATATGGAGTTCACGAATGATCAGGAATAAAACTAAGATAATGATATTTAACTCTTTCCACGCTTTAAGCCTACTTTGCGCCCATGGGCGGAAGTCGTTGCCTTTAAAGCCCATACTGCCATAGAGTTGCTTCCCTTATAAGAAGTCTTTCTAGTTTACTTCTACTATTTTACTTATAATACTGTTTAACCTTGTTATTCTATTGGGTTGTCCAGTTTTCTTCAATTTAGTATATAATAATAGATATATGTTTATTTATTGACGAGTAGTTGGGATCGTAATTTAAATTTTTTTTTTTTACTTCACTTGAATTTTAAAAATTGAGGAAATAAATGGGCGTGGAAAGAGTTAACTCAAATGTCAAGGCTGTCCTATATGGAGCGGAGGTATGGAGAACAACTAAGGTGAACATCAAAAGGTTGCAGACATTCATCAATAAATGCCTGTGCAGGATACTCCATCTGTGATGGTATGACAGAACTACAAACAGGGAACTCTGGGATAGAACAGGACAACGACAGGAGGAACAAGCGATAAGTAGCAGAAAGTGGCGATGGATAGGACTCACACTGAGGGAACCCTAACAGCATCACAAGACAGGCGCTCGATGGAACCCCAGGGCAATAGAGGTAGAGAAGACCAGGAACACCTGGAGTCGGGAGTTGGAGACGGAATGCAAGAAAATGGGAGAGTGGAGAGATCTGGAAGGATGACCTTGGATAGGCGGGCTTGGAAGGCCTTGGTTGCGAACCTATGCTTCCTAGGCGAAGAAAAACTGTTGAGTATTGTACCCGAACATGAACTTCACAGCTCCGACAAGAATGCTAGGAATCTCTGGAAATAATGTACCCTTGAACAGAATAGTGAGGCCTGGATTCGAACACACAACCTTCGGAACACAAAGTCAAATTCCATAGTGTGAATGATCATATATAGTGTGAATGATCATTTATTTTCCTGATCGTAATAGCTGAAGCAGACCCAGTTTCAACTTGGTACTGAGATCCCTAGAAACTTAAAGACAACTGATGCCATGTTGAACAATTATCATGTCATGTGTCACTAGTCAATGAAAATATGGACCTAACATTATGTTTTTTTCAATATACCAAAAGTATGAACAGGATTCTTTACAAACTTATATGAGCTCAACATTATTTTAAAAAGTAATTTTAAACGCTCACATCAGACTAAAAATTGTTTAGCAGGATAAAACTTAACCTCAGGTTAGACAATTTAAAGAAATCTTATGTCTCCTCTACAGCACCATTTGCTCGTAGGTTCTCTGTGTAGCGGTGTAGATGACAGGACACCAAAGTGGATAATGGAGAGATAAATTAGATTGCAAATTCATTTTTAGACCAATCTGAACTGTTTAATTTTTACTTGACAAACTACATTCTTTGAGTTAATTAAGCCTAGAGGTTAGAGGTTAGGTGTGGTTTTGTTTAATTACAAATTTGACACACTGACTGGTGGCGTTTTGCAATAGATTTAAAATGTTCTAGATATAATGAATTGAACAGATTGTCTTCGGCAAACCCAAAGATTACTAGACAAGACAAGTTATAATTTGACCAGGGGATAATAAGTTCATTTCATGCATGCTCATGTTGCTTGCGTTTTGTTTCTTTTTCACGTCTTTCATTTCCTTGCATTCTTGTTTCTATGAATTAGGTTTTGTCTTCTGCTAGTTACTTATGCAGTTAAAAATATATACTCAAAAGAATTACTAATGCATGCACGTACGTACGATTACTTTACATTCAAGTTTTGTATAATTGCGTTGTTTGCCGGCTTACCAATATGCCAATATCAAAAACACTGGAGACTAGTCAGACTACAGTCTACAGCGTGAACTATACAAACTAACAAAATCATGAAATGAAATATAATAATGCATCATCCAAATGCATAGATTACAGTTGAATGTATAGAAACTATAACTAGAAATATAGGAAATATAGAATTCAGTATCTAAAACCTTAGATCACTGGTTGAGGTGTGAAACATAAATGGAGCATTGAGCATTTCAAAAACTCTAACTGATTACCGTAAGCGTATCAAACACGTAGCGCTTTGTAAGTAAATATCAGAAATGTTGTACACTGCAGTTTATTACAGTTCAAATAGCAGTATAGAAGTGCCTCGTATCATTGAACTCTCGTTTTATATTTGTTAATACTTTTCTTGTCTTCCGTTTCATCTCTATGTGAAGTCAGCTTGAACTAAGTTCTAAGAAAGCAGTATTCCGACTAAAGATGATAGCGGCTCAACGCCTTTTGAATAACTTGTAAGGCACTATTGTATACTGCAGTAAAACTAAAACAGGGACGGAAAAATGAAAATTCGACTTGTTTGCATATGATTCTATCTAATCGTAGGGTTGCCAGACGTCCCGGTTTTCCGACCGTGACAGTCCCGGTTTGTAATGAATAAATGTCGTGTCCCGAAAATACTTTCGCGACTCCCATTTGTCCATGTTGAATGAAAATAAGTTGCAAATAACTCATTCGTGCACGAACTTCTCGCTTTTAAGATGGGAGAATTGCTTTGATTTGCAAACTTAAAACGTCCACAGATAACACTGTGACGGTAGTTTTGTTTTTATTGTCTCGGTGATTAGTATAAAAAGGTACTGTTTAATTCGAAAACTCAAGTAAAGCAGTAGTTTTGGTTATCATTATCGATCTAGTTAGTACATTTGTGACTTGTATCAGTTGCAGCTTTGGCACAACTCATAATTACTTGTAAGCAATGATTTCATTACTTGTAATAATGATTTCATTACTTGTAAGCAATGATTTCATTACTTGTAAGCAATGATTTCTAAATACCGAAGAAAAAATAATCATTGCTAATAAGATATTCAGAAGGATGCGCCTTCATACGACGATAAGAGATGACCATGTAGTCAATGTAAACTGTGCAAACGTTATTGTTCTATTTAATGAGGGAGGAGGGGGAACTCCATAACAGACCATGTAGGGACAAATCAGTATTGACTTCTAGCACTACAACAAATCAGGTATTTTACTGCTATCATTACAACAAATCGAATATTACCACTGCTAGGGACTATAACAAATCAGTATTAGCCTACCCCTGCTAGACTACAATAAATCGAGTATTACACTGCTATAAAATAGCACTACAACAAGAATGGACAGCTATTAGTATTCTTATATTGGGAATTATTTTATACAAAATAATGACTGTCCTGAAAAACTAGGACAGGTGGCAAAATAATGTTCGAAAAAACGGACAAGTGGCAAGAAATGTCACGGTTTCTCGGTTGTAACATCTGTCAATTCTATATAAACGTAGATTACACATGATTCTATTGCAAGACACTGAGATAATGCTGGGAGGAGAGTTGCTAAAAATTGCAATTAAATCCAAGCACTAAGAACAAATACTGAGATAATGCTGGGAAGGAGATTGCTAAAAGTTGCAGTCAAATCAAGTCATCATCAAATAGCTTGTCCCGAGCATAGCTTCCACCCCAACAGTTCTCCCGGGAAATTTCTCTCATAGGCCGGATGTCCTGCTTCTGCAGCTGTAATGTTCAAACTATCAGTTACATCCTGAATCTATCTTCTCCGTGGTCTTCCTCTTCTTCTCTTTGCTGGTATACCTCCTTCCATGATGGTCTTCTCCAGCCCTTCATGTCTTTTATATGTCCAAAATATCTCCATTTTCTCTTTTTTATTTGTAGGATCAGCCAGTTTTCTCAAATGGAAGCACTAAGAACAAATGGAAGCACTAAGAACAATTTATGAGGGCTGAAAAGAGGGAGGTTGGGACGGATGGGCGGCTAAAAGTATAAATTAGAGAAATAGAAGTAGAAGACTGAGACAACTGACAGGGAAAAAGGGGTATATATATATATATATATATATATATATATTATAATAATAAAAAATAATTCCTCTCGTACGTTATACGTTACATAGGGCATGCAATAATTCTCCATACCAGTCTATGTTTGAATCAAAATTTTGTAATTTAGTTTTAATACTATATAACTTGCAGTTCCATATTTTATTTAGACTTTTAAAAGTTGATGTTGCTGTACCAATTCGTATCATAATTTCTTTTTAACATTTCCTGTGCAATCAAAATTGCTACCTAAATGGTGAACTGCTCTGTTATTTTTATCATTTTAGATTCCAGGATGATATCTGCATTACTTGCCATAGGTGTTTTCATTATATTTCTTTTTTAATATTTTATCTGCAGTCCAACTTTTGATGCTATAGATGACACGTTGTCTGTTTTTCTTTGCATATCTTGGTTGTTTCTACTAATCGAAAAAGGGTGGAGACTTCAGTAAAACTTGGAAAAATAGCTAAACACGTAAAAACAAAGTACTATAGTTTTACAAAATACAGAAACAGTGATGATAAACAGCAACGTTTCGACCAAAGGCCTTTATCAAGCAAACAATACAACAAGAATGACGAATTTCGAGGAACACTTCAAATGGACGATTACATGTAGAAACATTCAAACCTTTCTAATGAAAATCTGGGAATAAAAACGAATAACGAAATGAGTGCAACACAAAACCGGAGTGGAAAAGAGAACAATAAACAATATTGTGGATAAATAACTTATATATATGGAGCAACACACATATAGATTAAAAGGCATGAGATAAGACAGTACTAAGAAGCATAGGAATGTAATGCGTTGAGTTCAAGAGGTCGCAAGGTGCCATAGAATGAAATAAAACGGTTCTCCAGAGCGAATCGACTGCAATCATCGGAGGAACATGATCGGATGGCTGTGACCTGTACATCGTCAGCTCCTGAATGGCCAGTATCATTGAAATGAGTGGCCACAGGAGTCACAGAGCATTTGCGAATATCGCGTAAGTGTTGGGCGAATCGGTCACTCAGCCTCTTACCGGTTTCACCAATATAGGTGTTGTTGCATCGTTTGCAGGTGATGGCATAGATGATATTGCAGGGGCTCACACGTGAAACTGTCTTGAATGACCCTACGTAGCTTTTAGAAAAGAGACAGTGCGGGTCTGTATTACATATGCCAAGTATTACGGCCCGACGGCCACATGGATGGTGCCAAAGTGACTCTGGATATTAGGCTTGAGGCGACTGTGTACCAACAAATCCTTGAGGCTTCTGTCCCGTCTGTACGCCACCAAAGGATAGTGTTGGAAGACTGAACGTGTCTCAGGATCAGACTGAAGAATAGGAGATGATGGAATAAGACCTTTTCACCAGGAACTATGAGGTGGAAAGTTAAGTAAGTTTAACCTGTTAGATTTGGAGGTTCTATGTTGATGTGCGTTTGACTGCCATCAGTTACGCTATGGTTACTTTAAAAAAAACTCGTTTCTGTTCTCATTGTAATTTTCTCTTCACATGTCATCGTCTTAAGGTTATTCCCAAAGCTTTGCTTCCAACTTTCACCCTCTGCAGGTTTATTATATCCCGAGGAGCAGCGTAGGTTACAAAAGTTAGAAACCAAATGTGCGCTACAACGCATGCGTTGTATCGCAGCTAACCACTCACACATTCTAACTGGCTTGGATTCCTCTCAGTCCCTACTTCTTCAATCTACACTTCTCCCTTCTACCAATATGCTCCTTTACTCCCTTATTCGTTTCACTGTCCATGTTTTTAACAGACAACTGCATGGATTGTTGCATGCATCATCAACAAAAACGTGACCTTCTACCACTCCTCTCAATTGTCACAACTATCTTCTCCTCCACCCAGGTGGTCTGCATCTCTCAGACCTTCTCTTATCTGACAGCGAGAGATGTGTTTTAAGTAAGGGTTTCAAGTTTGTTCTCTCTCGACCCTCCATTGACCTTTACTCTACTCTTCAAGATGTGAACCGTTTCCACCGTGGCTTGCGATTCAAATTCCATTTTCATAACCAGGAGGACCATCTAGAACATCACGACTCGAGTATGTTTTCTAAGTATTCTACTCGCAAACACGATTGGACTTATAAACCTGGTGCCTCTAACGCTCTTGACCTCTAGATCAAGAATAATTCATATGACATTGGACTTCTCCACCCCAAACGTCTAGGACGCTCTAACATGTCACCGTCCGAGTTTCGTGCTCTATCACACCTCCGTCGACGTGATGACATTGTTATCAAACCCGCTGATAAAGGTGGTGCCATAGTTGTATGGAGTAAAGACTTATACCTTCAGGAAGGCCACAACCAACTACTTAACACCCTATTCTACAAAACTAGTTCTTCTGATGCCACACTATCTAACAATAGTAAGGTCCGTACAGTCATCAAGAACCTCATTGCCTCTAAAGACCTTCCTACCGGCTCATCATCACTATGTGTCATCGACAGTTGTTTGGGCAAACCCGCATTCTATATGCTCCCAAAATTCATAAACTTCACAATCCTGGTAGGCCTATTGTTTCTGCTTGCTCTTGTCCTACCGAACATATCTCCGAGTTCCTTGACAGTATCTTCAATCCTATAGTCACCACACTACCTTCATTCTTGAAAGATACTAACCACACTTTGTCTGTTTTTTCTTCTATTAAGTTGTTGCCTGGCAGGACTTATCGTCTCTTCCTCCTTGATGTCTGTTCACTGTATACCTCTATACCTCATTCTGACGGACTTCAAGCTCTCAGTTTTTCTCGACAGGGAGAGCTAACCCTCTTGTCTCCACCTCGACTCTCCTTCGTCTTGCAGAACTAGTTCTCACTCTCAACTCCTTTCAGTTTAATGACCAGTTCTATGAACAGATCAGTGGGGTCGCCATGGGTACCAAAATGGGACCCAGTTAATCTTGTCTATTCATGGGTCATCTTGAACACTTAGTATGGAACACCTATGATGGCCTTCCGTCCGTGTATCATAGATACATCGATGATTGTATTGAAATTACCGATATGCCTGAAGCCGATTTGTCACTCTTCATTAACTTCATTAATGTCTTTAATCCTGCTATTCGGTTCACCTCTCACATCTCTAACTCCTGTGTCAATTTTCTTGACATCACTATCACCATCAGCCTATCTACTATCACTGCATCAGTATACTACAGGCCTACTGATACACATAGCTTTCTTCTGTATACCTCTTCCCATCCCCAGGCTTGTCGTGACTCTTTACCTTTCTCTCAACTCTTACGCCTTCGTCGCCTCTGTAGCGAGGCGACGATTTTCTCGATAGAGCTCACGAGATGCTTGATTTCTTCCGCAAGCGCCTATACCCGGAGAATGTGCTTACATCTGCCATGCATCAGGTTCAGCTAATTGCTCGCCAGGAGACCCTTTCCAACCAACATAGAACCTACAATTCTGACAGGGTTAAACTTATCTTAACTTTCCACCTTCATATTTTCCTGGTGAAAAAAGTCTTATTCCATCATCTCCCTATTCTACAGTCGGATTCTGAGACACGTTCAGTCTTCCAACACTATCCTTTGGGGGCGTACAGACGGGACAGAAGCCTCAAGGATTTGTTGGTACAGTCGCCTCAAGCCTAATATCCAGAGTCACTTTGGCACCATCCAGTGTGGCCGTCAGCGCTGTAATACATGTGCATATGTAATACAGACCCGCACTGTCTCTTTTCTAAAAGCTACGTATGTCATTCAAGACAGTTTCACGTGTGAGTCCCGCAATATCATCTATGCTATCACCTCCAAATGATGCAACAAGGCCTATATTGGTGAAACCGGTAAGAGGCTGAGTGACCGATTCGCCCAACACTTACGCAATATTCGCCAATGCTCTGTGACCCTTGGCCACTCATTTCAATGATACTAGCCATTCAGGAGCTGACGATGTACAGTCACAGACCATCCGATCATGTTCCTCCGATGATCGCAGTTGATTCGCCCTGAGAACCGTTTTATTTCATTCTATGCACCTTCGACCTCTTAGACTCAACGCATTACATTACTGTGCTCTTAGTACTGTCTTATCTCATGCCTTGTAATCTATATGTGTATTTTCTCCACATATATAAGTTATTTATCCACTATATTGTTTATTGTTTCTATTCTTTTCCACTTCCGGTTTTGTGTTGCACTCATTTCGTTATTCGTTTTATTCCCAGATTTTCATTAGAAAGGTTTGAATGTTTCTACATGTAATCGTCCATTTGAAGTGTTCCTCGAAATTCGCCATTCTTGTTGTATTGTTTGCTTGATAAAGGCCTTTTGGTCGAAACGTTGCTGTTTATCGTCATTGTTTCTGTATTTTGTAAAACTATAGTACTTTGTTTTTACGTGTTTAGCTATTGTTTCTACTTAACAAGGCAATATCATCTGCATTCTAACTTTTGTTGTTATAGATGACAAGTTGTCTGTTTTTCTTTGCATATCTTATTTGTTTCTACTTATAGATGACAATTTGTCTGTTTCTATTTATAGATGACAAGTTGTCTGTTTTCTTTGCATATCTTCGTTGTTTCTACTTAACAAGGCAATAGGTCTCTGTGCATATCTTGATTGTTTCTACTTAACAAGGCAATAGGTCTCTGTGCATATCTTGATTGTTTCTACTTAACAAGGCAATAGGTCTCTGTGCATATCTTGATTGTTTCTACTTAACAAGGCAATAGGTCTCTGTGCATATCTTGGTTGTTTCTACTTAACAAGGCAATGGGTCTCTGTGCATATCTTGATTGTTTCTACTTAACAAGGCAATAGGTCTCTGTGCATATCTTGGTTGTTTCTACTTAAAAAGGGCAATAGTCTCTGTGCATATCTTGATTGTTTCTACTTAACAAGGCAATAGGTCTCTGTGCATATCTTGGTTGTTTCTACTTAACAAGGCAATGGGTCTCTGTGCATATCTTGGTTGTTTCTACTTAACAAGGCAATGGGTCTCTGTGCATATCTTGGTTGTTTCTACTTAACAAGGCAATGGGTCTCTGTGCATATCTTGATTGTTTCTACTTAACAAGGCAATAGGTCTCTGTGCATATCTTGGTTGTTTCTACTTAACAAGGCAATGGGTCTCTGTATATCTTGGTTGTTTCTTTAACAAGCAATGGGTCTCTGTGCATATCTTGATTGTTTCTACTTAACAAGGCAATGGGTCTCTGTGCATATCTTGGTTGTTTCTACTTAACAAGGCAATGGGTCTCTGTGCATATCTTGGTTGTTTCTACTTAACAAGGCAATGGGTCTCTGTGCATATCTTGATTGTTTCTACTTAACAAGGCAATAGGTCTCTGTGCATATCTTGGTTGTTTCTACTACAAAGGCAATGGGTCTCTGTGCATATCTTGGTTGTTTCTACTTAACAAGGCAATGGGTCTCTGTGCATATCTTGGTTGTTTCTACTTAACAAGGCAATGGGTCTCTGTGCATATCTTGATTGTTTCTACTTAACAAGGCAATAGGTCTCTGTGCATATCTTGGTTGTTTCTACTTAACAAGGCAATGGGTCTCTGTGCATATCTTGGTTGTTTCTACTTAAAAAGGGCAATGGGTCTCTGTGCATATCTTGGTTGTTTCTACTTAACAAGGCAATGGGTCTCTGTGCATATCTTGGTTGTTTCTACTTAACAAGGCAATGGGTCTCTGTGCATATCTTGGTTGTTTCTACTTAACAAGGCAATGGGTCTCTGTGCATATCTTGGTTGTTTCTACTTAACAAGGCAATGGGTCTCTGTGCATATCTTGGTTGTTTCTACTTAACAAGGCAATGGGTCTCTGTGCATATCTTGGTTGTTTCTACTTAACAAGGCAATGGGTCTCTGTGCATATCTTGGTTGTTTCTACTTAACAAGGCAATGGGTCTCTGTGCATATCTTGATTGTTTCTACTTAACAAGGCAATGGGTCTCTGTGCATATCTTGGTTGTTTCTACTTAACAAGGCAATGGGTCTCTGTGCATATCTTGGGTGTTTCTACTTAACAAGGCAATGGGTCTCTGTGCATATCTTGGTTGTTTCTACTTAACAAGGCAATGGGTCTCTGTGCATATCTTGGTTGTTTCTACTTAACAAGGCAATGGGTCTCTGTGCATATCTTGATTGTTTCTACTTAACAAGGCAATGGGTCTCTGTGCATATCTTGATTGTTTCTACTTAACAAGGCAATGGGTCTCTGTGCATATCTTGATTGTTTCTACTTAACAAGGCAATGGGTCTCTGTGCATATCTTGATTGTTTCTACTTAACAAGGCAATGGGTCTCTGTGCATATCTTGATTGTTTCTACTTAACAAGGCAATGGGTCTCTGTGCATATCTTGGTTGTTTCTACTTAACAAGGCAATAGGTCTCTGTGCATATCTTGGTTGTTTCTCCAACAAGGCAATGGGTCTCTGTGCATATCTTGGTTGTTTCTACTTAACAAGGCAATGGGTCTCTGTGCATATCTTGATTGTTTCTACTTAACAAGGCAATGGTCTCTGTGCATATCTTGATTGTTTCTCTAACAAGGCAATGGGTCTCTGTGCATATCTTGATTGTTTCTACTTAACAAGGCAATGGGTCTCTGTCATATCTTGATTGTTTCCTTAAAAAGGGCAATGGGTCTCTGTGCATATCTTGATTGTTTCTACTTAACAAGGCAATAGGTCTCTGTGCATATCTTGGTTGTTTCTACTTAACAAGGCAATGGGTCTCTGTGCATATCTTGGTTGTTTCTACTTAACAAGGCAATGGGTCTCTGTGCATATCTTGGTTGTTTCTATTTAACAAGGCAATAGGTCTCTGTGCATATTTTGGGTTGTTTCTACTTAACAAGGCAATGGTTCTCTGTGCATATCTTGGTTGTTTCTACTTAACAAGGCAATGGGTCTCTGTGCATATCTTGGTTGTTTCTACTTAACAAGGCAATAGGTCTCTGTGCATATCTTGGTTGTTTCTACTTAACAAGGCAATAGGTCTCTGTGCATATCTTGATTGTTTCTACTTAACAAGGCAATGGGTCTCTGTGCATATCTTGGTTGTTTCTACTTAACAAGGCAATGGGTCTCTGTGCATATCTTGGTTGTTTTCTTAACAAAGCAATGGGTCTCTGTGCATATCTTGGTTGTTTCTACTTAACAAGGCAATGGGTCTCTGTGCATATCTTGGTTGTTTCTACTTAACAAGGCAATGGGTCTCTGTGCATATCTTGGTTGTTTTCACTTAACAAGGCAATGGGTCTCTGTGGCGTTGAGATTATTGCTCGTCTCCCCGTGCCAAAGGTACCAGGTTCGCTCCCTCGTGTAGTCATCTGGATATTTTTCAAGAAATCCCTGATCTCAGTCTAGGCTTCATCGATCTCTTTGTCCTATCGGAGTGGGACGATAAAACGTAAGCTCAATTTGATCAATTTGAGCACGTAAAAAGAACCATTTGCAGTTCACAATCGAAAAGTGCATGATGGAAAGGGCAAAATTCGTGAGGAAAGTTTAAAAATAAAATTTCTACAACATATCTTTACCATCTTCTAAATTACACCAGGACCCTCGCCGATGCTACGGAGTTCGTGCACTGCCTGTGTAAAAAAGAGATCGGAGCACATGGTTCCCTACTAAAGTGCAATGATGATGGTCCTATCAATCAATCAACCCAAATGTAACAAGGAAATATCACCTGCAAAATGCAAATCAATTGAGATACTTGATTTAACGGGGCTGAGCTCAAAGAAAATGGTTAG
>JADZMA010000656.1:0-31351 GCA_020796225.1 Arion vulgaris | reverse complement strand
CTTCATTAAACCCCTCCTCTCACACACACACATAATCTTACTGTCTAGACAGAGCACACACGTTATATATACATTAGTTATTTAATGGTGAAATAGTATATTGTCAACATCTGGTAATGGAACCTGCAGGGAAACATTGTTGAAGTAATCGTTTTTGATGACAATGATGCCAAATGATCTGTTAACTATTTCGATAATGTAGATATTATGATATGGAAATGTTCTTACAAAGGCAAACATATCATACACATTGGCTAAGATAACAAAGACTATACTAAATTGTGAACGTTGATAACACATAAGTTGTGTATCTATAGTGAATGTGGAAGACTTCTGAGAATATGCATATACCATGTGGCAACATATGGATCTGAATCGTTGACCATAACACACATTACAGAACAAAATGGAAGCTTTTAAACAAGGGCACGTAAAACAGATCTGTGGTTTTACAAAATACAAAACAATAAGATACACGCAAGTTTCGACCAAAAGTCCTTTAACAAAGCATAGTTTTTATTGCAGTCTTCCTTATATTGATAAAACAAGGTTTACAGGTTCTTAGAACATCGGAAGAAAAGAGAAGAAACAAAAGACATCATACAAGACCCCATATCGATTAGCATTGGCTCATAAATAAACATTATGTCCCGAAAAGGAAAAATTTGGCCACTTTAAATGTCACAGTGGCAAGAGAAGGTAATGAAGGCGTGGTTTTATAGTGGGACGACCAAGACGAAGGTGGCAGGGACATCAAAGAAACCTTGAATATGACCGGGAGGGGGAAAAGCGGAAGAAACTTCTAAAGACAGAAATTTGTCGGAGGGCTGTCATAAAATCGACGTTCCGCAAGGGCATGCTATTTGATGAATGGACGAAAAAAAAGATTCTCTTCCAATAACATACATATATATAAAATTCTACAAAGTTATAAACGTGATTATCTGTTGATGTGACAGGAAGAAGATCAGAACATCAAACTCGGGAAAAAATGAATTTGGACAGCTTATTTCTGCTGAAAGTGGAACGTCTGTCCGAATAGATTAGAGCGTGAACTAATATGCGAGAGATCCGGCGTTCAAGCCCTGGTAAGGTCGGATAGTATTTTTTCTGTCGGGAGCATAACGAGAAATCTTAACTTGAACAGTTTCGTGGCGACTGCTCTAGCCATGCGACCATTATATTCCCCAGGTACATGTCCACCTGTCCCAAAACTGCCTAAAAAGCGGTATTACAGGCTGTAGGACAGTATCTTTTAAATTTCTGCTGAAAATTGTAGGAAACCGACCATTTTAAACGCTTATTTTCCTATTTACCAAGTTATGAGTTTGTTGATTTCAAATTGTGATATTTCTATTCCCAGGTATATATATATGGAACTGCAGTAAAACTATTTGATTATAAACACGTAATTACAAAGTACTGTAGTTTTACAAATTACAAAAACAATGACAAAATACAGCAACGTTTCGACCAACAAGGCCTTTATCACAAACGAACAAACGGGAGTGAAAAATTTAAAAATGAAACACAAATGGACGACCAAATACAAACGTATCAAAGGGAAAAAAATCTGAAAAAAAAACGAATAACGAAAAAAAATTTAAAAAAAAAACACAATAAAAACTAGAAATAGAAAGGAAAGAAAAATGAAACTTTCAGTAAATATATAATTTGAAACTTTAAAATATACCCATAAAAGATTACAAAATGGAAGAGAAAATAAGAACATAAGAATGGAATATAACATGAATACATGCAAAATATCCCCATATAGATTATAAAGCATGGAAGAGAAAATAAGAAGCAAAGAATGTAATACGTTGAGCCCATTGGGACCATACAAAGAAAACCCAACCATTCTCCAGAGAAATCGACTGCGATAAACCCGGGAAACATGATGGGGAGGGTTTAAAAACCTGGAATCGTGAGCCCCCCAAATGGCCGTGTCAAAAGGGGTGGCTACGGGGGTCAAGAGATTGGCTTTGTCGGGGAAAGGGCATGAATCGGTCACTGAGCCTTTTTTCCGTTTTCCCCGATATCCCTTTGTTACAATCGCTTACAGATAAGGGCGGGGGGGATAAAAACGGGACCGCAAAAACCCCATCGTCAATAAGAAAGGGCCAAAAGGGAAAAAGGGAACAGTACGCTTTCGACACATGAATAGGGTTGAACCCCGACGGCCACACTGGACGGGGGCCAAATGGTTGGATATTGACCGGCGACCTTTACCAACATACCCTTAAGACTTCGCCCCGTCTGTAAGCCACCAAAGGATAGTTGGGGAAGACAGAACGGGTCTCGGGATCGGGATTTTGGGGAGAGACAGATGACGGAATAAAACATTTTTCACCAGGGAACTTTTGGGGTAAGTTAAGAAAAGGGATTTTCAGAGAGGCCCCATGCTGACTGGTAAGGGCCTGCTTGGGGAGTGATTTTCTGAATTTGATGAAGCTGGGGACAAGCACGCCTCCGGGTATAGGCCCACGAAAAACCCCCAAAATCTCGCGAGCCCTTCTCAAAAAAAATCATCGTCCTAAATAAAAGGCGACGAAGGCGTAAGAGTTTGGGAGAATGGAAAAGAGTCACGACAACCCCGGGGAGGGGAAGAATATGGGGAGAAAACCTATGTGCTTTTCAGTGGGCTTGTAAATACTATGTAGTGATAGGGAATAGGCGAAAGGTAAAGGTAATGTTTAAAAAATTTGGGAACAAGTGGGGAGATGTGAAAAGGGAAAACGAATAGAAGGGTTAAAAACAAAGAAATTAATGGCGTGACAAATCGGTTTCGGGGCAACTGGGATGCCAATAAAAATATCAATGTATTTTGGATAGACAGAGGGAAGGGGGGGGCCATCAATGTAGTCCAAAATAGGTGTTCAAGATCCCCCAGAAACAAGCAAACTAGCCCCATTTTAGCCCCCATGGCAAACCCCCCGATCTGTTTTTTAAAGAATTGGCCAAAACTAAAAAGGAGCAAGGGGAGAACCATTTCCCGGGGAAAAGAGGGAAAGGAGATAGGGTTGACAAAGGGGATTAGTTCCCCCATTGAGAAAGAAGGGGAGAGCTAAAAGGGCCCGTCAGGATGAGGTATAGAAGTGTACAATGAGACACATCAAAAGGGGAAGAGAGGCGGGTTTCCCTCTCGGGAAAACTCAATGGTAGAAAAGAAGACAAAGCGTGGTTTGTACCCCCAAAAAATGAGGGGGAGGTGGTGAATATGGGATTAAAGATGCTATCAAGGGAAATTTGGGGATTTTTCCGAGGGCAAGAGCAAAACAGAAACGATAGGTCACCGGGATTGTATTTTTGAATTTTGGGGAGATATAAAAAGGGGTTTTCCCAAAAAAGCCATGATCACAAGGGTGATTTATTGGGTGGGAAAGGGCGTTTTGTGGCAATTGTTTTTAATGATCAATTTAACCCTTTTTATTATTAGACAGAGGAAATCAGTAGGGTGGTTTTTTAAAAAGAGTTCACGCGGGGTTTTTTATGACCTTCCCGGGAAAGGAAAGATGTTTCAGACGATTTTAAACTCCGCCCTTTTTCGGCGGGTTTGATAACAATGTTACGTCGACGGGGGGTGGGATAGAGCACGAAACCCCATTTAAAATGTTAGACTGCCGGGGTTTTTGGGGATAGTCCAATATCATGTATAAGGGATTTTGATGTAAAATCAAGAGCGTTAGAGGCACCAGGTTTTATGGTTTTTTCGTCTTTTTCAAATTGTAGATATTTTTCAGCATGTATATATGGTCTTTTTGTTTTACATACATCTTTTTTATTTTAAAAAAGGGGCTGCCCCCATGCCTCTTTTTCCCCCGGGGAAAATTCAAAAACAACATTTTTTTTGGATGCCCCAAGTTTCCCTTCTTCCCCACAGCCCCAACTATCTTAGTCGTCTACCGCTGAGCATGCCCATGGGTGGAAAGGGAGAGGGACGTTGCAGCTTTAGAGTTTTATCTTTCGTACCACCTGATGTCTGGCAACTTGGGAGACATCGAAGGTGAAAGATGCGTCTCCTCCCTGTCTTTAGTAGGGGTGTCCATGTTTCTGAGCCATATAGAAAGAACTAATTACACAGGCTCGAAAATTTGGGTCTTCGTTGCAATGTCAGTTTTGGTTGTCCTAAGCCCCGCTTTGATAGTTTGCCGAATGTAGAAAGGGAATTTCCCCACACAAGCGCTGATTTTTCATCAAGAGAAAGGTTTTGGGAGGGCTATAGACCCCCAAAATAGCAAAAAATTTTGGGAAATGGGGTTTATAGCACGAAAGTCAACCATTATAGTAGATATTTGAGTGCGCGCTGTCGTAAACGGAAAAAGGGGAATTAAAAGTTTTTTTGGGAAAAGGGGAATATCAATTTCAAATTCTGATCAAATTTTCTTCGTTTTTAAAAAAAACAGGGGTCAAATTTATTTTTCATCATTTTATAATTGAAACATCAATTTGTTGTTTTATTTCGAAATGAAAGAAAAAACAATAAGAAAAACGTTTTAAAGATTACATAAAGGAGAAAAAAAGCAGAGGATGAGGAAATATTATTTAAAATTTGTTATGAATCGAATTTTATTTTTCATTGTTATCGTTTTAAATCACAACTGTATCTTTTTTTAAAAATTATCTAATCAATAAGAACGGGAAACGAGTTTTGGGTTTTTAGTTTTACAACAGAATGCTAAAAATAATGAAGAAATAAAATTTTTTTTTTTTTAAAAAGTTGACGCAACAAAACTGATCCAAGAATAAGAATTAGACAATTAATGTTTTTCCAAAATAAGAGAAATGGGGTTTTGGGAACAGGGGTGGCAATTAAAATTAAGATAAGGGGGAGAGATTAGGGAAGAAGAAGATGTTGGATGGTTACACTTTTTGGACAAAATATTACGCGAACGATTAATCACAAGGAGAGAGGGAGACGAGGAGAGACATGATCACCAGCCGGGAGGAATTTTGGGATGATTGATTTTTTGTTTTTATTCCCCGTCGTCACATTTTTCCGGATTGTTTCCCGTGTGGGTATGTCTTTTTTCTTGCGCTGCCAGTGGCTTTTTTTCTTTTTTGAAGGAATTTTATTATATTTCTGTTCTCTTTTGGGTTGCTTCTTATTTTATAATGAAAAAATCATTTTTAGAATTAGGTTTTCAATTCTGTTAAAAAAATTTTTTAGGGTGACAAATAAAACATTTTTTTGCTTTAACGTATATTCCGTCATGTTCTTTTAAAAACAAATATCCTTTGTTCTTCGGGGTGAACGTTAAAATCCGTTCTCTGATGTTTTTTTTGGGAATGATCATCCCATCTTTTTCTGAGGTGAAGGGACTACCCCACATGTTCTTCTGAGGTGAAGGGACATCCATCATGTTCTTCTGGTGAACATTACCCCATCATGTTTTTCTGGGGGGAACGATCATCCATCATGTTCTTCTGAGGTGAACGATTCACCCCATCATGTTCTTCTGAGGGGAAGGATCTATCCTTCGTTCTTCTGAGGAAGGATCTATCCCATCATTTTTTCCGAGGGAAGGGGATCACCCCATCATTTTTCTGAGGGAAGATCTACCCCACTGTTCTTCTGAGGTAAACGTGACTATCCATATTTTCTTCTGGGGTGAAGTGACCCCATCATGTTCTTTGGTGGAACGCTAGTACATTAATTTTTCCCTGAAAAATTAAAAATGTTTAGATACCATCTGATAAAGAATAGAAAAAGATGGGGAAAACCACAGACTTTTTAGTATCAAAAATGATAAAAAAGAAAAGAAAGATCCGGGGCCCAAGAATCAGATTTACAGAATCAAATGCAAAGAAAGACGACTGCTGAAAACAATTTTTATTTTGGCGACGCCCAATAAAAACATACAGACATAATACGTATAAATGTTTTCTTTGTTACAGTTACAGAAAACGTCCTCTAAATTTACTTTTTAGATTTTACCTTTTGTTTTTTATATTATTTAAAATGTCATTTTTTAAAAAAAATTTAAAAATTTTTTTTAATTATTTCAAAATATACGTAAAACATTTAAAAAATTTTATCAAAATCGTCACTATTTGATGTTGATAATTTCCATCGTGGGGAGGGTTTAAAGAATAATAGACCCAACCCCGATTAAGGAAAAATATGGTTCAATTCCATGGAGGAGATTATGATTTCCCCCAAGATGGGCATTATTGAAAAAATTACTTCAGGCTATGAACGTAAACAAACAAGGAGGAATTAAATTAAACACCGCATTATCAAAATATTATCAAACGTTTTCTCAAAAAATAAATTTTACAAAAAAGCAATCTAATTGTATAATAAGTTTTTTAAAAAATATTTTTGATGGGGTTTTTCCTTTTAGTGACTTGATGCCCCCGGGGAGACAGAATAAAATATGTTTTTGATGGGGGTCACCGTTTTTGGACTTGATCCCCCGGGGAGACAGATTAAAAAAATAGTTTTTTATGGTGGCTCCTGTTATGACTTGATGCCCGGTGGAGACAGAAAAACAATATTATCTTCCCAACACACAAAGAAAGGATCCCAAAGAGGACCAGAGCCCATAATACCAGATTTAATCTGTAATGCTAAGAGCGTTTTTATCAAATCTGTTTAAAAAAGAAAAGATAGAGTAAGACAAAAAAAACAACGAAATGGAACGAGATGAGAGACAAAAAAAAAACAAGATCGAACCCCTTTCACTTCCCAATTTTTTAAAACTCTGGGTACCTTTAAGTATACTTTAAAACCCCGAAAGGTTTTGATCTAAAAAAAGGGGTATTTGCTTTATAGAGGAGGGGAAGAATAATAAAACATAGTTGGATATTTTTGGCCATTTTTTTTATTTTTATCAACCAAAATTTTTTGATCGGGGAGTTTTTCAAGAACGTGAATATTGGTTTCATCGGCTCCAGTTTGGAAGGTTACCCCATTTCAGTTTATTATACAGTTAGAATGGGAGGGTTATGAAAAACAAGAGGGGGAAAGGCAACCCGGGGAATTTTCTTTAGAGTCATACGAATCTTATCCTTTTTTTGTTAGTAACTCCCAACCACATACGTTTTTAAAATTTTTTTTTGCTTAGAAACTAAAACCCATGATACGGTTTCAAATTAATTTTTTTTTAAAAAACACTTTAGAGTACAGTTTTAAAAATTTAAATTTTGTTTGAAAACTACAATACGAGTAAGTTTTAAAAATTTTTTCTTTAGTAACTCCCAACACAGATCTTTTTTTAAAATTTAAATTTTGCTTATAAATAAACACGATTTTTTTAAAATTAATTTTTTATAAATACCAACTACAGATCAGTTTTCAAATTATTGGGGTTTAAACACCAACAATATCAGTTTTAAAAAATTTTTTTGGCAAAACACAACATAATCTTTTTTAAAATTAATTTTGCTTATAAACTAAAACAATACTTTTAAAAAATTAATTTTTTTTCCTAAAAAATTTTTTATACGCCATGAGTGAGTAAAAAAATAAAAAGATCTTGTTCTATTAACAAGGAATGAAAATTGATGAAGATAAAAAAAAATTTCCCATTGGGAACTGAATACAAAAACCCAAGGTCACATGTAAAGATATTAAAAGGGCATAGAAAATGAAAATAAAACAGAAAAAGAAAATGTTTTTTTTGATAATGTTGTTTTTAAAAAAAATTTTTCTTCTTTTTTCTGTTTTTGTCACACCACTGGGGTTGTTGCCATGTCTGGTTCTTTTTTGTCTTGCGCTGATCTAGTAGTGGTGAAAATACTATCATCATCACATGATCATCAAATAGTTTGTCCTGTGCAGAATTTTAAACCCTAACAGTCCTTCCATTTTGCTTCTCGCAGGCGATGTCCTCATCTGTAGCAGCATGCTCAAACCACCCAAAATCCAGAATCCATCTTCTGTAGTTTTCTCTGCCCTCTCCCGGGGAACCTACTCCATGATGGTCTTCCCAGTCCTTCGTGTCTCTTTATGTATTCCAAATACTTAAATTTTTCATTTTTAGTATCAATCAGTTTTTAATTTTAAAAGTTTTTTCGAATAAATCTATTTGTTCTCTGTCCATTATATGGAGGACTCCTCCTGTAACACTTATATTCAAAAGCAGATATATGTTTTCCAACTGCCTTGTTAAATACTGTTACGAAATATTAATGTTAAATTCAATGCAATGTCTCAATAAGATTAAATTAATTATTGGGGAAAATAAAATGAAAGGGAAAAAAGAGAATAAAAATGTAAAGGAAGGAAGAAGGCAACAAAGATTGAATGGAGTATGAGTAATGAAAAGGAGATGAAGATATTAAGATGTTTTATATTTAATGTTTTCGATTTCAAAATTAAATATTTGTCCTCAAACTTGTCTTTGTTTTTATTAAAATACGAATGACAAATTTGGGATACCTAAATGAATGCTGAAAGAGAGTGAAGACATACATTTTAAAAATTGTCTTTTTGAATACATTGTATAAGCTCAACTAATGGATTTTTGAAAGTGAAACTTTAATTGAATATATAATCATATCATTTTTGTGTTGTAAATATTAGAAATAAATTAAAAAACTATAAAAAAAAATATAAATAAATGAATATGTTATAAACAGAGTAAAATTGAAACAGAAGAAAGACATTTTAATGACAAAAACACACAAAAACAAGAACTAAAACATTGAAAAAAATTATATCGACTGAACAGAATTCGAATTGTACAGAAATATGTACAACGACTGAAAGAATTCTTACAGAAATAAGTAAAAATCGACTGAATAGAAGGATGACTGTATAGAAATATGTCAAGTTTAAATGAAAAGAACATATTTATTTTATTGCAATAATAATGGAATAATGTTGAGAAAGTATAACAAAACAAGTAGTTTATGGTATTATAAAAAAACGATATTATATTTGGAAAGGAACAAAAAACGGGTTTCTACTGAGCAGGAATCAATGAAAGATATAATTGTAAACCAAGCACAAACAAACATCAGTGCAACAAAGAAGTATAAAAAAAAACTGATTGTGAATAATGAATGCATAAAAATCAGACATAGGGGATAGTTACATCCTTATTTTTATTCTCGAGATATCGTAATATATAAATATTAAATGAGAGAAATGAAGAACGTGTCTAAAGAAACATCCATGAGATATAATAAAAAGCTTATCCGGGATAAAAATGTTGCAACTGATTAGTAAAAACTTTCATTCGCAGAATTAAGTACAGTGGAAGCACTTGAGTGGGGAAAACTGAGTGAACCTCAGGAACAACGAAAAAAAGGGCGCCATAAAACCCAAAATTCCAAAACTTTTTCTGTCCACCGCCCACTTTGAACGATATAAAACCAAGCCCCTCCCCATTATAACAGTTTGTCAACGCCCTCTATTTATATATACACATGTTTTTTTTCACTTTGAGATAGAAAATTTATATATATTTATAACATGGTAAATTTTAAAATGATTATATAATAAATAGAAAATTGATGAAAATGGATCTTTAAAATGGGAAAGATGAATTAAATTCAAATTAAAATTTTTAAAAAATGAATTTTAAAACCCAAAATCAAAAAAAATCCCCCAAATGCTTCTGAACCTAACCCCTTTTGGAAGGCTTCACCCCCACTGGGGGGGGTACCCCCATTTTTAAAACCCCACCCCCTAAACAGCCCTGGAAGGAAGTCTTTTGGGGAATGAAGAGGTCAACTGTCCTGGGAGACCAAAAGAGACAGCCAGAGACCTGGAAGAGGGGGGAACAACTGTTGAGGCCCATGCCCACGAGGAGGGAGGAACAAGTCAAGGGGATGAAAACCCTCATTTTTATCTTTGTAGTTCGTTAGAACATGCTTTATTCCCTATTTACAGAGTCCAAATTTTTTTAAAATTAAGAGATCACACTGCTTTTTTACAAAAGAGTCCAATATTTCTGGGACACAAAAAAGACCACATAAAACTTTATTTATATTAAAATCAATATTTTTTGGGACACTTAACGATACACTAAAGCTTGATTTATATTATACAGAGTCCAAATTTCTGTGTAATTTTAAGAAAATTGAGCCCAAAAAGAATAATTAATAGATTAAAATTAAAGTTTGATTGAAACCTACAATTCATAAAGAACAATGTTAAGAAATTTAATGGGATAAAATTTTATATATGATTTTTTAATGTTTTTTATAGCAAAAATTGTCCAAGTCACAATATGGATCATTTTCTTAATTTAAGAACTGTTTATGAAATTTATTACTTTCTTTTTTACCCCATGACGTTTTTTTGAATCAGATTGTAGATCAATTTATTTAAAAGAATCCAACGCAGAATTTTGTTAAGACAACTTTTATATCAAAATAACAAAAAGCCAGAATAAGAAAAACCAAAAAATTCAATATAGACCAAATAGAGAATTATTCTGAGGAAACAACCCTTTTACGCGGGGAATTAAACCAAGCACTATAGAGATTTTTGCATAGATCACTTCTCTATCTTCTTTTTACAAACCTTCAAAATTTTATTATCAGCCCCTAAAAGTAAAAAAAGAATATCTATGTAACTATAATGATGAAATTTTTCACTGAAAAAATAAGGAGGAAGCAAGAAAAAAACCACAAAGAACCACGAGCAAAACATGAAACTCGACGTTTAATTATATTAATTTTTAAAAAAAATAAAATATTTTGAAATAATTAAAAAAAAAATGAAGTTTGAAAAATATAAAAAAAAGAATAGAAAACGAAAAAAAAATGAGAAGAAGTTTTAAATTTGAGTAAGAATAAGAAACAGTTGAAAAGACAGATAAAAAAGAGAGAATTAGAGATAGAGAGATGTAAAAAGGAGAGAAGAATAAAAAGACAGAGAGAGAGAGAGAAAAAAGGGAAATGGACGACAGCTTGAAAGAATACAATTGTCAAAAATGAAAAAATTAAGTTTGTGTCAAAGTTACTTTGGAACTTTTAGTTTTAAAAAATTGCCCCTTGAGAGAAAGAGAAATGGGGGGAAAATGTTTTTAATTTGAAATAAAAGAAAATTAAAAATTTTAAAATTTTTAATCGTCGATAGAAACCATTAATGTAAAGAAAGATTAAAGGGAATCCAAGATGAATATTTTTTTACGATAAAAAATACTCACGGCAATAAAAATCTGTCTTGTTAGATTCAGGAATTTTAAATTAGGAAGTCTACATTTAAAAATTTTAAATTTTAAAAAAACCTAGAAAGGAACCGTAGAGATGACAGTAGAGATAAATTAGAGATGACAGAAAATGAATTTTTGATGAATTAGAGATGACATTGAGATGAATTAAAGATGACTTTAGATATGACAGAAAATGACAAGAGGAATTAGAGAGAATTAGAGATGACAGAGAGTGAAATTAGAGATGAAGTAGATTTAGAAAAAAAAAATTTAATGAAATTAGTTCTGTAATTAAATTTCCCCGAACCCATCATCAATACAAAAGAAGATCAGCAGAAAAATGTTCACCGAAAAGGTTTTTTGGGGTTTTTCTTTTTTTTGTGGTTTTCTTATCTAAATTTGTTCTGGCCCATTTGCCCCTATAGCCTTTAACGACATAAGGGGGAAAATGTTTTAGTTGTTACCCGAAACATCAAGAAAAACCACCCAACAAAAATTTTGATATCCGGGAAAGTTAAAAACGGAGTGGGGATATGAAATCGTCGGGAAGTTACCAATGCTCGTCGAGACACCCAGGTATCACATCAGATAAACAAAATGAGAAATAAGAGTAGAATTTCTAATTTATGTTTGTCAATTTCTCAATCAGGGATAAAAAAGTTTAAGAGAGAGACATGCTAAAAAAAGAAAATAGAAAAGTTTTGTTAAAAATTTTTAAAACCCCTCTGCCTGTAACATATGCCTTGACATTCCGACACTGACCAGTTGGGGCCCAAAATTTTTCTTCACACAGCCCGGCTTGAACTCGGGGAACTCTGATGCTTTTTTGAGAACGAAATTACAAGTACCTTGTTATATATAAGTTTTGACTGGGGAAAGGACAAGGGAAAGGGAAAAGGGTTTTTCACGTCGATGGGGTCAGATTTTAATTTGCACAATAAGCCAAACAAGGGAATTGGGGGGAAAAAAAAGTTAAGATCTATAGTTCAGGAATTTTTAGAAAATACAAGATGTTAGATCAATTGTTAGATCAAACAACGATGTTAGATCAATTTTGGGATCAATACAAAGTTAGATCATGAGACAAACAACGATGATAAAAGGTTGATTGTACAGACGTTAGTAGTCAGGGGAAGAACTATTATCGAAAGGGAACCCGATATACAAATACCAGAAATGGCCCCAGCTTAGGGCAGTCCCCTTCCGTATGTTTATAAAGAAAAACCCAAAATACCAGACTTTAAATCATTAGGTTGAAAAAAAGATCCAGTTTCAAATAAGGGATGTTTTGGGGAACATGGTATTATATTTTTTTTTTTGAGAATGAAAACGATGAAGGATTTTAGACCCAGGATCAATTTTTTCTTTTTTCTTGAAATTTTTTGAGAATGTGCCAAAAAGATCAGTGTTTTTAAAAAAAAGTTCTTAAAAATTTGGTTTGTTTAGTTCTTGAGTTCTTTTGGAAAGAGAGTACGGGGTGATTTCTATATACTCCCCAAAAAAGACAGCAAAATGAACAAGGAAAGAGGAGAGAAGGTAAGCCACATCAGACAGAAGAGTTGATTAGATTAAAATTTTCCAAATTAGACATCCCAGATTGACGACACTTTGTACTAATAAATTATAAAAAACTGTTTTGATATATATAACGAATAAAATTAAAGAACAGATTTATTAAATTTTTCTGTTTCGTTTTATGCCATGTTTCCCCTTCTATAAATCTTTTTCCAAAAAAATAAAAAAATACAATAAATACAAAATCTCAAAATTTACTATAACCTTCTTCAAACAATACTGGGTTTTATATCAAATTTTTTTAATGTTAATCAAAAAAAAAACTGATTAAAAACAAAGATTTAATTTTACCAGCTCAGCAAATTTTCCCCAAATTCAGTAATACCATTTTTTATTGTCACTGATTGGGGACAGGTCATCAACCATTTAAGAATCGTACCCTATGAATTTTATTTTTCCCCATTGTTCCAGGGCCTCAAATTATCTATATCTTTATAATGGCTTTTTTCGGGATAATTTCTTTTCGGGGGAGGGAGCCCCGGGAAAGAGGCTGAAATTATTGTTAGTCTCAATATGTGTACCTACCATCCATCAACTTTTAACCCTTTTTCCTTCTTTCCCCTTTGGGAAGTAAGAAAGGGAAATGAGTAGATAAGTTAATTGATGGGAGAAAGGAAAAGAGGGATGTTAATTGATAGGAAAAAGGGGGAAAATAAGATGTTAATTGATAAAAAAAGGAAACAGAGGGGATAAGAATGATAGTGAAAAAAGGGAAAGAGGATAAGAAGGATGGGAAAAAGGGGAACATGAGGGGATAATTAATTAAAAGTAAGAAAGGGAAAGAGTAAAAAGTTAATTATAAGAAAGGGGAACATGAGTGATAAAAAATTGAAAGTAAGAAAGGAACAGAGTAGAAAAGTTTTGAAAGGAAAAAGGGAAAATGAGTGGAAAAGTAAATTAAAAAGAAAGGTAAATGAGGGGGAAAGAAATTGAAAGAAGAAAGGGAACAGAGAAAAAAAATTTTAAAAAAAGAGGATATAGAATACTGAATTCGGGAAGAAATACACGTTAAAAATTAGATTAATAAGACATATAGACTGGTTCGAAAGGGAAAATAAAAAAAAATATGGAAAAATTGGTTTTGGGAAGGGGAGGACAAATTCACAATTATTTAAATACCCCCGGAAAAGGGAAATTAAAATTTTATTTAACAATATTTTTCAATATGTGCATTTTCCCCAAATTTTTTAAATCTATTAAATATTATAGTTTTGAATTTTAGGTTTTTATGTGGGGATTAAGTTGCCGAAAAGCCCTTTCAAACTAAGGACGAACTTGTTTTGTATTTTTGGGGGGGGCCAAAATAAATCAAAACTGCCCTGATGACGTAGGCGTCTTCTTCCAACTTCTCTCTCCTTTCGGCAGGAAATTTAAATTTTTACGTCGATCTTTTTGTCCAACAAGATGTCAGACCACCCAAACATCCTCCGTCCCAGATCTCCCCTGAATTTACCGTTTTCCAGAGCCGATTAGACCAGCGGGGGAGAAATTTTAGCGGCCAAAATTTGTAGAAAAATAAAAAAAAATTTTAAAACAACTTGTCTCGATTTAATGAGAAATTTTTGAGATAATACAAAAACAATTTTGAAATTACATTCAAGTTATTAAGGTGAGGTTATTTAACGATCTTGTCCCATCATGTTTTTAACTCACTTTTTAAGCCAATTTGGAAAAGGGAAAGTTTCCCCGGGTTTTAAAAATTAAAGACAAGAAATTGTAAGACTATTTCACATTTGGGAAACACGATTCAATGAATTTTCCATTATAAGTTTATAAAACGTTCGGGGCCTATTTTTGCTAAAAAATACATTAGTTTTTAAAGTTCAGGAACTGCCAAGTTCGTCGCCCAGGCTTTTTCAAATCCTTTTTGGGATTTTTTTAAAATTTGGTTTTTTAAGATTCTTCTTGTAAGAATTTTAACTGCCCAAAAAGTTTAAAAACATCAGTCATTATGGAGTTTCCTGGGTTTTGCTAAAGAGAGTACATTATCAATTGGGGAAAAAAAACTGACCAAATTTTTTTTGGGGGTTTGATTTTCACAACTTATCGGGGGGTAGAACACCAAAAAAGTCGACTTTTAAATTTTGTTGCGTCGTCGGTTTGTTGCGATATTCTGACAGTGAGTCAGATTTTCTTTTCCCAAATCTGAAAAAGTAGGCGCATTGCTTTAACGACCTTTTTAACGATTAAAAGAGCATATCCCGTGTTGGTCTTTATCAGGGGACTGTAAGAAGCGCAGACGTTCGTTTTTTCCGAATTCCGCCCATAAAAAACCAACTATTCCCGTTTCAATTATATCTCCAAACTAATTTTCGCTTTATTACCGACACTTTTCCTTTTATCCAGTTATTTGAGATGTCATCCAAAAATTGTTTGATAATGGTAAAACCAATAAAGTGCTTTTTTCGCAAAAACTCAAGACCATGGGTCCGACAGTCTCTTCCCCAAAATCGGAGTTTAACCGATTTTCCCGTGTTTGAAGAATGCCCCATGATAGGAGAAGGGAAAAAAATGTAAGAGACTTTCAACAAAATCAAAAAATGATGCTTTATCAAATTCTACAAATTTTTCACCAAATTCAGGAATTTCAACGGGGAAGATTCTGTAATTATTTTTCTCTTTAAAGGCTTTTAAATGGTTTTTTTCCCACCATGTTGGGCCCTTTTTAACTTTTACCGCGAAGTTTTGATATCAATGCCTTTTCCCTTTAAAAATCAAGAACTTTTGGGGGTTGTTCAGTAAAAACCTTCCAATCCCAAAAATCACAAACCTTTCCCCTGTCCAGATGGGAAAAAATAGGCAATTTTTAGAGGAGTTGGTCCCCTGGGAAAAGTCGGGGAAAATCCAGTAGGAAAAAATTTTTCATTTTTAATTTCGCAAAAAAAGATCCAGTAAGCTTGATAATTAGAGGAAAACCCCCACATGTTTTTTGATAAGGATTATGTCCTTTTCCTTATTTGCATGTATTTAATGTGAGCAGAAAATGTAAATTTATTAATTCCAAAACCAAAAAATTTTATTATTAGGGAACTAATAATTTCATCCCTCCCGAAATGCAAGACCCCCCTAAAATTGATTACTTAATTCCCCAAAAAAAGGGGCCCCCAAAAGTTTGCGGTCTCATTTTTACAAATTGAGAAAGACCAATCTTTCTTTTCAAAAATAACAAAAAATTATCGTTTTCTTGGGGGGTGCTTCATGTCTTTTCAACAAATTATTTGGTTTTTAGTCAAACCTTTTTCGTAAAACCGGGGAACAGTCCAATCAGAATTTTGGGAAACAAAAAAGAAAAAATTTTCCTTAGTTTTTAAAAACAACCAACTCACGAGTTTTTTTGTTTGGGTTTTTGTGATAGGGAAAAGATTTTAAAATTTGGGGTTGTTTTCATCGTATTTTTTTGAAGACAAGAAATCACTGTTCATATTTGGACTTCGCGCCCCTTTCCCAAACCAATAACTGATTGGTTTAGGCTTTCACCAAATGTTGATACATTTTTTTTCGTTGGTTTTTGGTTGTGAAGATGTTCTACATTGAACATTGGGTGCTTTCTGCCTCTCTTGGCTTGAAAAGATGGAAATTTAAGGACTTTTGTACATCTGACTCAGTTTGTCTTTGGGAAAAAAGTTAAATTGGGAAAAGTTGCGATTAATTTAAAATTGTTCATATCACTATTTTATCACAAAGGAGAATTTTTTATTTTTTGCTTCGATTTTTGGGTTTGCACCATACACAAATTAAAAATTAGGAATTTTTTTTTTGAAAAAGAACTTTTTATTTTTTTTTTCATCTTGGCTTACGCTTTTATTCCAGAAGGTAAGACCCCGTATCTCTTTTGCTGTTTTTGATGCATCTCAACTGGGGAAAAGAAAAAATTTTCAAATAAAATGAATTTTTTCTTTTCCAATATAAAATATAAAGTAAAATTTGGGCAGCGTTTTATGATATAACAATTTTCTTAGAATATATTATATACATGGGGCTTTTAATTTAAACCACTTAAATGACTATAACTTGATTTTAAAAATTTAATTATTAAAACGAAAAAGATAGAAACTATTTTTAAAAAAATTTTTTTCATGAAAAAAAATTTGCTATTAAAAAAAAATAATAATAAAATAACAAGATGGGGGGGATTTAAAACATTCAAAAGAGAACAAATAACAAATTACCTTTTTGGTCCGTTTGGGTTCCTTAAAATTATGCAGCCGGGTTGGGGCTGTTGGGCCCTTCAATGTCCAAGCTTTTGTTTAATCATTTGGCCCTCCTCGCATTTTTTTTCTGGGGCACAGTCGAGGCAAAAAGTTTCCAAAAACGGGAAAGACATAAATTTAAGGGGTGCCCAGATTGTTTTGTCTTAGAAAAAATTTATAGCCCACTTGCATTTATTTTAAAATAAGTTTCCGGGGCAAAACTACTGAACGAACAGAGACTTGAACGTTTGAGTCAATTTTAAATTTTTTTTTGTTCGCTTTAAGTTTTGTTTTGGGTAAAAAAGAACTATACAAAAAAAAAAAACTGTTACAAGAGCCAGTGTGACCCCCCCCATGTCCGAATTATAAACATGACCTTCCCAACCCCAATAAAAAAAAAGAAAGGGGAAATATTACCCACCTCCCAAACTTGGGTTTCCCGTTTTGACAGTGACAACAGTCCAGAGGCGGGCCCCAAAGGCCCAGAGATTTCAACCGGCTCTGAAAAAGGTACACTTTCTGGGACCCATTTACTGGGGCGTTGTTTTTGGGGCCAGTCGATGTTTCCAAGATCCAAAAACAGGTTTTGGAGAGGGGTGTGTCTTTGAAGTTTTAACCCCAGAGACTTAGGGTCACGTCCTGGGATATGGAGTTTGGGAAAAAAGGAGGAAGACAGGCTTTATGGGGTTGTTGGGGAGCTCAAGAGGGTAAGGGGGGTTTTTCGATCTCTTCGACTGTTTTTTGGGGGAAAAAAAATAGATGTTTAATAGATACAGCGTTTAAAAATTTTTGTCCAAAAGTAGAAAAGTAGAGTTGAGGGGAGAACAGATGTCTGAGGGTGGGAGGGGGGGTTTAATCAGCGAGAACGGAAAATCAATGTGCATACTTTCTATATATGTTGGGGAGACTGAGCACCCAGGATCTCGGCATGATAGCAGTTTAGTAAAAATAATTTTGAGATAAAAGAAAAAAAAAACAAATGTATTAATTGAAACGTAGTTGTTTAAAAAGAAAGAAAATAAATATTTAACCAGAGAGTCCAAATTAAGATATTATATCCCGAAACCCCATCTTTTTAAGATAGATTTGAAATGAGGATGAAAAAGCCCTAAAACGGGGGTTTCAAGAGGTTTTTTGGCTTTTTTGGTTCTAGAACCCCCTTTATTGCGGGTTTTAAGAAAGGCCAGTAAGAAAAAAGGGAAAATGGTCGAATCCGGTTTTGATTTTTTTTTTCAGAGGCCCTTACTTGTACACTGTCTATTTAAGAAACCCCATGTACATGGACAAACCAGATTGCTGTTTATTTTAATATCTGCCAAGTACAGTGTAAAGGCCAAAACAGAATATCACCAGTTTGAGTTAAACAACACATTTCACAAAAGAACAAGAAGAAACATATTTATAGCCGAGGGGGCCCGGTGTTCGAGGGGGCCCACGGGACTAGTCCTCTGTAAGTGGGGTTCAACTCGGGACTGGCAAAAAGTACAGGTTCCCAGATTTAGGGGTTTGTGGCAGAACGAAGGGTTAGGATGTCCAGACAGAGCCGAAGAGTTTCAGCCCAAGGTTTTGGGACCGGAAAAAAAAATTTGAGGTATTTTTAATATGGTGTTTGGCCCGTATTGTTTTTTTAAAGGAACGAGGGTGTGGGAACATCACCCCGGCCCATTTTTTATTTTAGGTTTTTCCTGGTATCTAATTGATGCTGGGTTTCGAGACCCCGGGTTCGGAAAAACCACCCCCAAGAATTGAACCACCACTAGCATAAGAAGTGGGGACTAATAATACTTGGTCAACACAGTCCCATACAAAAAAATGTCCGTCTTTTTTTTTCTTTCTTTTTTAAACTTTTTTTTTAAAAGGGCAAAAAGAATATATTTTTTAGAACTTTTTTTGGGTTTGTAACAGTGCTTCTGTCGCCTCTGTTATTTTGAGGAAACCCCTTTTTGGGACGGTATTTTTTCTTTGTATCCACTTTTATCGGGGGTAAAGTTTGAGGCATTGTCGTTCAATTGTTAAGGTCGAACCATTTCATTTGTTTTTCTAGGTCAGTACGTTTTAAATACTTTTCCTGATGCTTCGCTCAAATCGGTTCTTTTTACACCAGCATTCTGCAGACACTTCATCTCATGTGACTAGTTTTTTTTATCATTTGATGTCAGGCCCGGGTGATATGAAATACCCCGAATTTTAGATTGAGATGGAACATATTCTTTTTAATTTAGTAATCATTTTTTAAAAAGGTTTATATCACAGACCCCGACGGGTTTTTGGATCCGATATTACCAAATTCTACCAGCGTAAAAACATTAATCAACCGTTTTTGTTGATAATAAAATATTTTTGGGATTTAAAAAAGTCCCCATCAATTTCCAATACAGTAGGGGAAAGATAAATTTTTCCTGAGTGTAATGACTTTAGAACTAAACTAAACCTATTTTATTAGAAAACAAATTTTTAGAGTTTCGCTAATCTCCTTTTTCTTCACAAGCGATCAGTGTATAGAATTATAATGAATATTATTTTTTAGGGGATAGATTTATATGGGGGGGGACATGATAATAGGGGTTTTTCCCCGAAAAAAAGCAAACACAAGGCTTTAAAGGTACGACTATCTGAATTAAAAAAAAAGCAAGGAAGAAGGATAAAGACTAAACAAAAGCCTAAGGAAGAAATTCGAGGGGGGGAGGGTCTGTGGCTGGTTTGCTTATCTCGGCAGAGAGACGAGGCCCCAACCTAGGGCCATAAACCCCCAACGATTTTCAAAAAGCCAAGGCAGAAATCAGGAAGGTAAGGGGTTGCTTTTCTGGGATGAGAGAAGATTTAAACCCAGGCCACAGAAAACCTTTCCCCAAACAAATAGTCAATATGTTTAGAAAAACAGGTAATTGGTAATTTTTAAGTCTATACTTTGTTCCAAGGCGAGTCTGAATCCCGCCTGTCGTTCTGTTCAGAGTTCATTTTTTTAGAGATCCCTGGGGTGTTTCCGAGTAGGAGGTTTTTTTGTGAATACCTCGAGGGGGGGCTACTTCGGGAGAGACGAGGGTTGAGGTCAAACCCTTTCAATGAAGTCAATCGTATCTTTAGACGCTTTAAAAAAAAACAAGAAATTATTTTTTTAACTGGTCAAAAGGGGGAAAATGCTGATAATTTACTTAATGACGACTACTTTTCCATCGAACCACTTTGAAATGTCAGAGGAAGCATATCTTTGACCATCAACTCAATAATGTTACAAACAAAACATATGTTGCTGAACTATTTATGTTACACTTTGTTTAGAAAATTGCAACATTAAATTGTTGCTGGATGCAGACCAGATCAAGATAACGTTAGTTAGAGTTATCCCTAAAGACAACCGACGCAGTTGAATTGCTCAGATTATGCAACCTGACAAAAATACGTGATAATTTGACGTTCAGCACAGACATCGACAATTATCTGACTGTCTTCAATGTTAACAGTATCAACGTTAGAACTATCAACAATAGTTTGACAACAATTTTCGAATTGTTCACAATTTCAGAAAGTTCTGGAAATTAATCTTCTGTGGGAACGAAGAATCTTCTTTGAAGGAATTGAACAAACTCACAATCTGTTGGTGCTAGAATCAGCTGACTATCCACGAGCTATACAAACTTTCTGGGTTTTTTGTAGCGGATTTAGGTTTTCGCTCTCATGTCAAAGTTAACCGGTTGCTCCTCCTGAGCCATTGGGATATTTTTCCAGAGATCCCTGATCGAGTGGGAGAGATGAGTTCCAAGTCAATCGGAGATGGACAACAAAACATATGCCCCTTTATACAATTTTGAGCAAGCAAAAAAACCCTTGAATTTCAAAATCGAGAAGATCAGCGGAAAGCTGCCGGGAAAAATTCAGAAAAAGATTTAAAAAAAATCTTTACAAAATATCTTCCCATCTTCAAAATTACATCGAGCAGACCTTATGAAAAAAGAAGGGACACAGGGTTACTAAAAAGGGAATGAGTAAAATTTCTTATTGTATAAAAGAGATCGGAGCAACATAGTTACTCACAAAGTGTAATGCAGCTGAGATCTTATTGTATAAAAAGAGATGGAGCACACATGGTTTACTCACCAAAGTGCAATGTAAGAGAGAGGGGAGCATACATGGGTACTCACCAAAGGGGAACTAGCTGAGATCTTATTGTATAAGAAAGAGATGGAGCACACATGGTTATCACTAAAGTGAATGAGTGAGATCTTATCGTATAAGAAAGAGATGGGGAGCACATGGTCTCAAAGTGATGCAGCCTGAGATCTTTTATTAAGAAAAAATGGGAGCAAATGGTATTTCCAAAGTGAATGAGCTGGATCTTATTTATAAGAAGAGATGGAGCACACATGGACTACTAAAGTGAATGAGCTGGATTTATTGTAAAGAAAGAGACAAACACATTTATTTTACTAAAGTAATGATGAGACGATAAGAGAGGGAGCAACATTTTTCCCCAAAGTAACTGAACGATTAAAAAAGAGAGGGGAGCAACATGGTTATCCCCAAAAGGAAAGCAGCGAGATCTTTTATAAAAGAGATGAGCAAAATTTAACTCCAGGCAATGCAGCTGAGACGTTTTGTATAAAAAAGAGATGGGAGAACGGGTTACCAAAAAGTGCAAGTAAAAAAGAGATACACACATGGTTATACTAAAAAATGCAGCTGGGGACGTATTTAAAAAAAAGATGGGAAAAGGTTATCACAAAGGGGAAGCAGCTGAGATTTTTTTTAAAGAAAGAATGGAGCACAATTTACCACAAAGGGGGAATGGAAAGAGATGGGAGAACATTTTCCGGGGAATTTAAGAAAGAGATGGAACACATTTTCCCGTAATCCCTGAGATCGATTGTATAAAAGAGTAAAAAAGGGTTACCACCAAAGGAATGCATGAGATCTATTGTATAAAAAAGAGATCGAGACAAGGTTCCTCCCCAGGAAATGAGGAGATCAAAAAAAAGAAAGAGATGGGAACATTTATCCCCAAAAGGCAAAAAAAGAGATCGGAGACCATGGTTACTCACAAGTGCAATGCAGCTGAGATCGATTGTATAAGGAGATGATACATAAGCTACTATTAAAGTGCAATGAGCTGAGATCTTATTGTAAAGAAGAGATCGGAGCACATGGTTACTCACAAAGTGCAATGAAGAAGAGATGGGAGCAACATGGTTATTTTACCAAAGTGCAAAAGAAAAAGAGATAGTAATACATGTTACTACTAAATGCAATGTGATGGTCTTATCAAACAACTGCTTTCTCGGGGTGTTGAGATAAAGCAGCCTGTCGTTAAGGAAGCATCGTCGCCCGGAAGCCAATCTGGATGGTTTATGAAAATGAGAAGGTTCAGTTATGACGTCAATGGTATAGGTCAGGTTGTAATGGTGTATTGTATGGGGAAGGGTGATGAGCAAAGGGACGTAGGACAAGCTAATCAGAACCCGGTTTTAAAATAGTAAATACACAACGAATAAGTAATGACAACTTTGATCGTCACTCGGGCTGATTTTATCTGAACACCCTGTAGAACAACGATTTTCAACCGGTTTATTTTTTGTTAGCTGAGATCCTCTCTTAAAACGTCTAAGTCCCTTTACCCTTCTCTTTCTGTACAGTTTTATCCAGTCATCACAAGAATCCTTCAACAAAGGGCAGTAATTATTTTTCAAGAATAAAAAACTTTTCCCAAGAACGCCTTTTGCTTGTTACAGATACTGAAGTTTCGTTTTGACATTGTGTACTATGTGTTTACTTTGTCAGAAGTTACAGGTTTAACTCGTTTAGTTGGACCTATGAAGTCGAATAAGGATTCTTGTATTGCAGGGGAAACTGATAAAGAAAGCTCCCTTCATGCAAAATCGGGTCACAAGCCCCATACGTGTAACCATGACATCGCCTGAATTCATAGTAAGCGAACGAAAAAGAAGTAACATTTATTAAAATCTCAAATGTATTTATTAAAAGTTTTCTTATTATATTACGATATACACCAACTACATTTTACCTACCATCCCACAGAACTTTTTGACATTATTGACTCGCCTCGTATATAAAACTTTGTCATAACTGTATTACAATACTAGTGGCAGATCTCACGTTTCTTGAGACAGAAGAACATCTACAACCTATCTACTCCCACATACCTGCCTAAAATATAGACCTGCCCGAGTGGTTACCGGGGCCCAAATTTGGGGTGTAAAGAATAGAACCACTGTACTCCTGAAAGCATGTCGTAAGAGGCGACTAAGGAAGTTGGGGTGGAATGGATGCATGTGTCCATTGAATGCCAACCGAAACAAATGCTGAGAAACGGATGGCCAGGCGTAAGGCGCATAACATGGTGCAACGACCCTCACAATGAGGAATGGCATAACGATCTTTCGGTCGCAATCTGCCTAGAGATTAGAACGCAGTAAGAATGTCAGACCTACCATCACGAGGGTGTCCAAAAGTACCGCGGAAGAGGTCGGCACAAAAAGGGGAGCAGAAATCATAGGGAAATTTTATCCTACAAAAATCATCCCAGTATGCAGACAGAAGAAAGAGGTGGCCCATTACACTAGCGTCCAAGACAAACCATGGTGGTTTATAATCTGAGGCAGACGGCTGCCTTTATTAGAAGAATCCGAAATCCTACAGGAGAACGCGAAAGAGAATATATATAAGACCCTTTAGTAGGAGGCTCCGCATTAAGCATATCAACGGGAAGAGTTTGGGGGTTTTTGGGTCTCAAGAAAGCCAGTACTCTCCTCCCCTCCATCCCCATGCACTATAGGAAAAGAGTGAAAACTCATACTTCTGGTGGTTCGTCAACAATAACAGCAACAAACAACATCAACAAAAACAACAGCAGCAACAACAAACAGCAGCAATAAAAAATAGCAACAAAAACAACAGAGCAAAAAAACAATAGCAAACAAAATAAAAAATAATAAAGCAAAAATAATAAATAAATAAGAGTAAATAACAAAAACAGAAAACAAAGTAACAAAACACCAACAACAACACCAACAACAACACCAAAAAAAATTAATCTAACAAAATAAAACAGCAAAACAAAAATGTTAATTAAAAAACAACAGCACAACAATAACAAAGCAGAAAACAAAAAGAAAAAAAAAAAGCAAAAAAACAACAGCAGCAAAAAAAAACACCAAAACAACAAATAAAAAAAAAAAAAAAAACAATAAAAAAAACAATAGAAAAAAAAAAAAAAAAATAGCAACAATAATAACAGCAAAAAAAGAAAAAACACCAACAAAAAAAACAAAATAAAAAAATAAAAAAACCTTTTAAAATTTTTTTAATTACTTTTGAGATTTTTTTTTCATCCCCCAGATAAAGGGCCCTTAAAAAAGTGTCCACTGGACAGATCAGACATGAGAGGGCCAGGGGAAAGCAGATTCAAAAGAGATAAGGGACCACTTGAACTGAAGAATATTTTGACGTCTCAAAAACACTATTAAGTCAATGGAAATACACATACGGTATATTTCGTTTCTACAGACTATATTGGAAAATGTTTGAAAGTTCAACTTTTCAGTTGCTTTTTTTTCCTTTCAAAGATCTATTTTCAAAGATCCAAGATCTTTTTCAAAGGATTCAGCATCTTCGCGCAATGTTGTTTTTACATAACTGGTCATCAGCTGGTGTATGCATTTGCTGGGGCAGATAAAAAGTTCTTAATTGAGACCTTGCAGACATTCTTATTTCTGGCAGCTGTCTCCCTGATGCCTCTTACCTTCCAAAGTTCACAGAACAACACTTGTTTTTTATGGGCTAGTATTATCCATATAGAGAAGACTGCAGTAAAACTATGTAAAGCAATGGCGACAAGGAAGACTGAGTAAAACTATAGCAAATGGGGTAAAGGAAGACTGCAGTAAAATATTAGCAATGGAGAGACATGAATAACAAAGTACTGTAGTTTTACCAAATACAAAAACAATACAAGCAAAAGTTTCTAAAAATGCTTTATCAAAAAGGATACAACAGGGGACTTCTAAGCAACTACATATAGACTAGACAGAGACACTCAACAGTCCTAAAATTAAAATCTGTGACTAAAAAACCCAAAAACGAAATAAATGCAAACAACTATAGGGAAAGCAAGAGAAACAATAAAATCAAATATATGTATATAAACTTTATACATTAAAACATATACACATATAGAAAAATTGAGCATGAGAAAAAGAAAGTGTTATCCAATGAGGTCTCTTTGATAGTTTGCGAATGTAGAGCGTGCACCTATTCGAGCTTTCATTTCATCGTCAAGAGATCGGCTGGCAGTGGTTATGTACTCAAGATAGCAACATTATAAACTAGGGTTTGATGGTTCCCATTTAAAGTGTTATTTGTTGATGTGTTACTTCTCGACATAAAACCACCGTTTGGTGACAGAGAAAATAGGTCGCATGCCCTTGCCAAATTATTTATTAGTGATTGCAAGGTATCCTCACTCTGTGTGACTAATGCAGCAACGTCAGCGAAGAGGTAAGAGACAACACTCGTAAAATCACTGTTAAGTCATGATAAGATACCTGGATATCCATAGAATTGGTGTCGACAGCGTTGTACAAATAACAAAAGTTCCTAAATATCATCATCAAGGTGTGTATCCTTTATAGGACGTTGCTCTATTTGCAGCGCATCTGAATTCACAGCCAGCTCACCCACTTCGTCGATGGTCATATTCATGGTTTTCTTTAATATCTTGTAGCCATCTTCTTCTTGACCTGCCTCTGCGTCCTGTGACCTGCCTCTAATATTGTTCTTTCCAGGCCATCGTGACGTTTAATGTGACCAAAGTATCTAATTTTTCGTATAGTATGTTGTTTATCAGTCAATTCTCTTTAACATTTAGTTTTTTCAGGACATCAGTGTTCTTTCTTTTTCTGTCCATTGTATTCGTAGGATCTTTCTGTAGCATTTAATTTCGAAGGACTGAATTTTCGTTCTTGTTTTGTGTGTAATGGTCCATGATTCACAATCATAACTACCCCTACCTACAATATCGGGAATACATTTTCGACATCATTAAATGCGACAAAGTGTCGGAGAGGAAATCACATGGCGTTGGATGCATCGTCGCATGCATCAAGAATAATGACTGCAAATGGATGTGACGTTGTGATTGCGGACAGATCGGTAGTTGGCTACAAAAGGTCTGTATGGACCTTCTCTGCAGCTCATACGAGAATGGTCAGAAAGTCTCTCAAGCTCATACGATGAGGTAAGAGCTTCTGCAAGCTCACGAGTAGAATGGTCAAGAAAGCCTTCTCTGCAAGCTCATACGGCATAATGGTCAAGAAAGCCTTCTCTGCAAGCTCATACGGCAGAATGGTCAAGAAAGCCAGTGGTGCATTTGGTATGAGAGCAAGAGGTGACAATGAAAGTACTGGCGGTGACTAAGGCACCACTCTTGGTTGAGTCACAAACAACACTCATGCGTGCGTTCTGATGATCTGTTGGGTATGATCCGAAAGGTGGACGCTGGTTCGCATCGACAGTGGATTGAATCCCTACACGTCAACAAGTCGCAGAATTACATTCATCTTCGTTCGGGCATGGTTGTCAATGGTAATGAGAGAGCAGGCAGTAAACAGGTGTTTAGGGCTCCAGGGAAAAAAGAATTGCCAAACACTGAAATTGAACGATAAATATGATATCTATTAGTGCCAATCATCTCTAGCCTCGATGACGAGGTTTTCAGACCACGGTCAGCCAGTCCCACCCAAACACCAGCTGTATGTCTAGTTATTCATTGGCTCATGTGTTCTTCCTCCTGGATCTAAGAATCTTTATTCAAGTACGATCCAATACGCTCGGCAGCTGGCGTGCCATTTCTGAGAAAGGGCAGATCTATATTTGAAACCGATGTAAGTTAAGTTGATCCCTTCCCATTGAATCTGTAAACTGTCTATATTTACATCAAATAACTTTAAATGTTTAGTAGTGGTCAATTTCAACAGGCCCAGGCACCACCAACGACAAGCGATATCTGGAAGCTGGACAGTACAGGTATCCATTTCAGTTCCACATCCCATCCACATGTCCAACCTCATTCGAGGGTCAGTATGGATATATTAGATATTGGGTCAAGGTGACAGTAGAAAGGCCTTGGAAGAAAAATATATCCGTCAAGAGGGTCTTCAATGTCATCTGTCCGGTTGACCTCAATCTGGAACCTAGTGCCGGGTAAGTACATCTCTCATCTATTCTGTCTGTCTGTCTGTATGTCTGTCTGTCTGTCTGTCTGTCTGTCTATCTGTCTGTATGTACGTCTGTCTATCTGTCTTTTTGTCTTCTGACTATCTGTCTATCTATCTATCTGTCTGTCTGTGTGTCTGTTGTCTGTCTGTCTGTCTCATCTCATCTATAGATCTATCTTCTATCTATTTTGCGTGCCTGCCTGCTCGCGTCGGACTGTCATGGTCTGTCGGGCTATCGGGCTGTGGTCTGTCGGTATGCCGGTGAGGTCGGTCTGCCGGTAGGTCGTCTGCCGTCGTCGGTCTGCCGGTAGGTCGGTCTGCCGGTCGGTCGGTCTGTCGGTCTGCCGGTCTGTCTATCTAGAGATCTCTGTGACGTAAAGGTGCTTGCCTCTCGTTGCAAATGTATTTGGTTTGTTACCTCTGGAGACATCGTGTAAATATTTCAGAGACTCTTTGATTTCAGTGTAGTGAGTCAGGTGCCTAGTCATATCGGAGATGGAAGATAAACGTAAGTCCTGTTTTAAAATTAGGGATAAAAAGAACCATTGGTAGTTAAAATCGAGAAGAGCAAGCCGGAAAGCGGTGCGTACAAAATTCATTGGAAAGATTTAATAATATGAATTCCTACAACATATTTTACTATCTTCTAAATTACACCGGAACACTCGGGAGTAAATGGAGGAGGCGAGTTCGTGCACTGCTGCTTGAGATCTTAGTGTAAGAAAAGATCGACACATTTGGTTACTCACTGCAAGTGCAATGATGATGTCTGTTAAACAATCAGACAAGTTCTGCCCGTGTGGTTACCGGGTCAAATTTGGGGTGTAAAGGATAGAACCACTGTTACCTGCCACGTATGTCGTAAGAGGCGACTAAGGAGGTTTGACTGAAATCGGATGCACGTGTCGCTAGGAAATGCTAACCAGAAACAAATGTTTGCAGAAACGGATGCACCAGGCTGTAAGGCGCATAACATGGTGCAACGACGCCTCACAATGAGGAATGGGATAACGGATTCTACGGCCGCCAATCTGCCTCTGAGATTTGGCAACGCAGTAAGAATGTCAGACTACCATACGAGGGTGACCAAAACCTACGTGGGAAGAGGTCGGCACAAACGGAAAAGAGAATCATAGGAATTATATCCTGCATAACTGCCGATTGCAGATTTGAGAAGAAAGAGGTGGCCCACTTACACTAGGCGTCAAGACAACTGTATAGCGTCTTGATAATCTGAGGCAGACGGTTGCATTTATTAGAGAATCAAAATTCCAATCTAGTGAGAACGCAGAAGACAAACTGTATGCGTAGCTGTTAATCTGAGGCAGAGCCTGCCTTTATTAGATAATCCGAAATCCCAATCTAGTTAGAACGCAGAAGACAAACTGTATGGCGTGGTGATAATCTGAGGCAGACGGCGCCTTTTATTAGAGATCCGAAATCCCAATCTAGTGAGAACGCAGAAGAAGAAACGAAGACATGTTCTTCATTATTCTTGTGTTGGATCTTTCTCATCATTTCTTCTCTAGTCAACTCGCTAACATCGATCGTTAGAGACATGTCTATCATACCCGTATACTAACATCGGGCATTTTTATTGTGTCGTCTGTATGGCATACAACTATATATTCCCAACACAAGCACAAATATAGATATATCGAACCAAGTATTTGACAAATCATTTCTAGTCACGTGCATCAAACAAGTTGCTGGTCTCATAGAAGAAATAAACAAACTGAGGATTATTTCTGATATCATTTCGTAACGTGCAGATGATAACAATTTGCTAGCATATCTTTGAGAGAACCACGATTTGCTTGTTTCCATTGTCTTCTTCTATGACTAACAATATACTTCTTCTTCTTCTTCTATTCATCCATTGTACCTCAGTGAGATGTTGGAGTGAAATGTACATCTTATGTGCACGTTGTCTAATAAAATTCTTAGTGTTCCTACTATCAATCAATCAAGTGCCGTGTCGGTAGACATAGGCGATCATGTCCCTCCACATCTATCTGCCTCTGATACAATCCATCAACTCCGTCACCGAACCTCGATTTCAAGCCGTCCGAATCTTATCCCTTCGTTTCCCTCATCTCTTACCCCGTGTTTTGGCTGTTGTAACAAATGTTCTAAACTGCCCCTTCTAATTACTTCTATCTCTCTTACCCTGTGTTTTACCTAGTTGAAACTAAATGTTCTAAACTGACCTTCTAATTACTTCCCCATATCTCTTACCCCGTGTTTTCCATTGTTGTCTAAACTCAAATGTTCTGTAAAATGCTCTCTTCTAATTAAACTTTTTCCGGGAAAGACTTTGATTGCCTGCTTCTTATTTGATTGATTAGATTTCAATATGAATATGTTCGATAAGATCTCTTCATTAGGTCTTTCTAGCTGTCAAGGAACTTTCTGATTAAGAGCAATAGATACCACTCTTAAGGATTGTTTTAACTGTTACAGTCTGTTCATTCATATATTTACAATAAAGACAGTCGTTCACGCGCGCGACACACACACGCAAACTAACATACACACACATATACATATACACACACACGCGCGATTGCAAAGGCACACATACACACACACGTTTGAAAAAGCATACATGCACTTTAATTGTTTACTACTGTTATCTTGATTGTGTTTTTCCAGTCTTATTTCACTAATTTGATATATATAACTGATTTACTACATCTTTCTAACACTCTTTCTTCTCTCTCTCTCTCTCTTCTCTTCTGTCTCTCTGAAACGTAAACGTCAACAGACTGATGAGATCATCACAAATCAAGACTAATAGTTTTGTTATCAATGACTGTAATCAGACTTCAGTGTCTTCTATCAATAGTTCCTAACGAAGTCTCTACTTGAGCGGGACTAAACTCACCTAACGAAACGACAGTTCACACTGAAGTTAAATTGATTTATTAAACACGCCTAGCGACAGTTCACACTGGTTTAATGTAGATATTAAACTCGCCTGCCTTAACTTTGACAATACAGCCCAATGATATATCGAATGGACATGATGTTAGTGACACTAATAAAGATAACTTTACATATCGTCAGTGTGGAGCATCTATTATGAGGTTTACATACGAGATTTTAGGATTGTTTCATGACAAAATAATGTTGATGCTATTGTCTATTGTCTATTCCCAGGTGGAAGATGTAGTTGGCTGTCCACTCTGCTCATTAAGCGTAGGATGGAGCTTTAATTGCGTTCTAGGGCTAGATGAGCTGCCCATGTGTATTGTATCCGTGTTTATGTAGTGTGGTCTTGATATTGTCTATCCATCTTTTCTGGTCTTCCTTAGCTCTAGTACCCGATCTCTTTTTGTGTATGCTGTTATTGGTGGTTGGTTGTATTTCATTCTCATTAAATGTCCAAACCACTGCATTTGCTTCTTTCCATGTATTCGGTACATTAGTTATGCCCACTCTGCTTTTGATGTCCTCATTTCGTAGTCTGTCTTTCCTGGTAACTCCACTGCCTTCTTCAAGCATTTCATTTCACACGTGGTGAACTTTCTGTGATGTGTTTTGTAAGAGAAGAGACCAGTTTGGCACTGGTAACAAAGTGTTGGTAGGAAAATACTTTTATCATCTGTCTTTTCACTTCCATCTTGATTTTTGGGTGTTGTAGTAATGGTGCCAGCTGGTAGGTCACTGCATTTGCTTTTGACACATTGTCTCTATTTCTCTATCTAGTTTTCGTCCTCTGTAAAAATACTGCCCAAATATTTGAATTGGAAACTACTTTACTCTGGTGTTATCTATTTGTATGTTTGCTTGGCTTGGTGTTCTGCTGATTTTCATGGTCTTTTGTTTGTTGATTTTCATGTTGTACTTCTACATGCTATTAGCAATGAATTCATGCGGATGTTGTAGCTGATCTCATCTTCATAGATTAAACTTTGTCGTCCGCAAAAGCAATTCGTTGATTTGTTGTTTAATTGGTCGTCGATTATTGTCGTCAATAAGGTCTTTAAGCACTGTGCCTTTTTCACTATTCTGTCTATATATGTGTTGAAGAGAAGAGGCAGAGCACACAACCCTGTCTTACTCTGATTTTGTTTCGAATGAATATGTCATTCCGTCTGTTTCTTATTCACTGTGGCTATTTGTGTATATTGCTGATACTGTCTGGCAGTTGTCCCTTGATCCATAGTTTTCTAGTGTTTCCCATTCGGATATGTTACAAAACCAATTTGAATTGATAGAATACAATAAATTTAAATTTGGT